>WNHD01004736.1:0-12311 GCA_011057455.1 Ganaspis sp. Gsp50 | reverse complement strand
AAATATGTTTAAATTAAACTTAAATATGTTTGACTGTATAACAAAGTGAAAATAAGTTTAAATCAAACATATTATGTTTGAATCAAACATATCGTTCTATCAGTGTAGTAATTTTAACGAATTGATTATTTGTAAGTGACCGACCTCTGTCTATTTTGAGAAGTTTTGAAAAAATAATTTTTTTAATATTTAAAAATTATTTTTTTGTTATTATATTTTATGTATACTAATTTCTGTTTCTAAACCTTATTTTTTTATCCTCAAAGTCAAATTCTTTAAATTAAAATCTTTAACTGTCCGACTACTGTATGGTTTACCCTATATTCAATTTAAAAATTGTAACGAGATAAAAATTATAGCATCATAAAATATATTTTGTTTGGAACAAACTTATTTTACTATAGTTTTAAACATATTTTATGTTCAAATCTAGCATGCATGATTCAAACTAATATTTTTAAATAAAGCTTATAAATATTTTTGAATTAAATACAATTATTTAAAATTATGTGTAAGTTTTAAACAACAAAATATGTTTCTCATTGAAGGGGAGGGGAGAATTTGCAAAAAATGACACAATGTCTTTTTTCTGTATAAAACAGCGTAACATGAGGAGGGGTAAAAATGTAGAAAAAGTGCGTGACGTCATTTGTGAACGATCCCTGAATAAAATATTACTATAGTATTTTATTCATCAAATAGTTAGTTAACTTTACTAGTTTTTAAAACTCGATTTCCATATGTTCCATAAAATAACTAAAATAAGAGAAGTATAAAGAAACTAAAATAACTGAAGTATAAAATAACTAAATAACAGAAGTATAAAATAACTAAAATAACAAAAGTATAAAATAACTAAAATAACAAAAGTATAAAATAACTAAAATAACTGAAGTATAAAATAACTAATATAACAGAAGTATATAACGAAGAAATAATAATAAAAGAAAGACAACAAAAATGAAGAAGCCAAAATCGTAAAATCAAAACACCAAAAATAATTGCACCAAAGTATAAAAATTGAAAATGCAAATATCAAAAATGCATGCATTTTTCTTCATGTAAAACTGCAGAGTAATTGTTTAACCTCCGTTAACGTGCCAAAGTCACGCCGTAATGACGTTCAAAATTGAACTTTTGCCAATTTCAAATTTGCCCCAGTAATTTTGTCAGTGATATTGTTTTAAATAAACGCCTTCTTGTGAGTTATTATTTAATACGCTGCCCTTGTATATTTCCCGTTTCCCTCTGACTTTATTCATAGAAACTGATCAATATTAACAAGCTGGGAAATTTGCTTTGATAAGTTCATTGACATTATAGTGTATAGTGTCTTCATGGAAATATCTGTCAGAAGTGTGTTACAACTAGAGCCAATTTTACAAATTGATTAATACCTTTTAATACCAAAGGTTATCGACAATTATTTCTTTGTAATTCAAAACAAAGTGTTTTCTCATTGATCACGAATTTAGAAAAATACTTCGTGAATTCAAAAAAAGCATAAAAAATCGCACATTTTTTAATACATTCCCATTATTGATGAGAATGTAATAAATTAACAATAATTTCATTAATAACAAAGAAAATGAGTGTTTAAAGTTCCTTTGTATTTACAATTTATGAAACAAAGTGATAAATTATTAAACAATTTAAAACGTAATACATAAAATAAAACTATATAAGAATAAATAAACTATAAGAAATAATAATTGTCACATGGAAAGAAAATTTCGGTACAAATGCTTGTATTTTTCAATAAATTTATAAATAATTTAGCATTTGTAAACAATTTAAAGCAGGTAGACTAATTATGGAAAATCAGGTAATATAAAAATTGCAAGTCAGTAAATATGTTACTGTTGTAAAAGTAAATATTTATTGTTACGTTTGATAATGCTTTTTACTGTACTAGTATGGTAAAATTTGGGTAGCTATATGACAATTTTTTAGAAAAACTATACATTGGAATTTTTACAAAATTCTTTGTTGCATGCTTCAATTAATAAGTATTCGATAAATGAAAAAGTAAATTATAATCAAAATGAACGAATAAACAAGTTAATAAATATTGAAAAAAATATTATAAAATGTTCATAAAGAAATAATTAATGCAATGAAAATATTATAAACAAGATAGTAAATAATTTCTGATCAATTGAATAAGATCAATTCTGATCAATTATTATACAAAATAGAATAAATAATACAATAAATAATAAATAACACAATAAATAATAAATAATACAATAAATAATAAATAATACAATAAATAACATTTTTTTACAATAAATAATAAATAATACAATAAATAACATTTTTTACAATAAATAATAAATAATACAATAAATAAAAAATATTACAATAAATAATACAATAAATAAAAAATAATACAATAAATAATTCAATAAATAATAAATAATACAATAAATAATACAATAAGTAATAAATAATACAATATATGTACATCAGAAATTGAGAAACAAAAATGTATCGTTATTGTACTATAAACTTTTTACTCTTTGATTACTTTTTGTTTATTTCCTTCAACTGTGAAGGTTCAACTTCTCGCAGAGATAAGTAAAATGTTCCACTCAAAAGTATTGTTCTACTGAGAGTTATTTGTCTGTCAAAACGATCATTATTTGTTTTGTAACGCCATTACCGAAACGTCTAAAAAATCTATAACAAAAATTCTAGAAAAATCTAGAATAATTCAGAAAACATAGCAAATTTTCTATTCAAACTTTTCAAGTTCAAGTAGCAAATTTAAGTTTCAATAATTGTATAATAATAATTGACTCAGAAAGAATGACATCTATCTTCAATAATTTAAGTTAAAATCGAAAGAAGAATGCAATTTTCATATTTTTCAAAAATGTTAATTTAACGTGAATTAAAGAATCAATGAAAATCACGAATCAGCCTTCATTATTGTATATTCTCCTATTATTTTATTTATTTCTATTTCTTTGTGTGTTTTACTATTTTTCTTTACTCTCTACTATCTACCATTCTTAATTATTTCTTAATTTATATTTATTCCGTACACAAAATATTGATATCAATATTATTAATAATGAAATATACTAACAATAACAAAATGTTTAAAACAAAATAGTAAAATATTAGCAATATAAATACAATGTCAATGATATAAATAAAATATTATCAATATAAATACAATGTCAATGATATAAATAAAATATTAATAAATATCACAATAATAAAAAAACATTAATAATATTTCCAAAAGAATAGTATTGAAAATTATTTGTAGAAAAAGTTATTAACAATTTTTAAGGGAAGAAACAAATGAAAATATGTATAGAAAGGGAATATATATGTTTCAGTTTGTAATAGAGAAATCAATTTCAAGCAAAGCAAAATATTTATCTCGAAGTAGTAGAATCAACGAATGGTCTGACACGTGCACTGATTTTTCAGTAGAAAAGTCAGAGATTCGTCAGACAATGGCGGAAGTCTTTCAGTAGAAAAAAGCGTTCGGACAGCCAAATACATTCATCAAGTAGTAGAAACATCATTCGTCCGACAAAACACATTGATCACGTAGAGAAATCAATAATTGGTCTGACAAGCTCCTTTAAACCATTAGATACGGAAATACACTACCGAAATAAAATTTCACGATTAAAAATAGTAATATTTAAAGTTTAAACACTAATATTAATATCTACAGTTGAATGTTTAAAATATAAGTAATATTATTATTATTATTATTATTATTATTATTATTATTATTATTATTATTATTTATTACTATTGTTATTATTATTATTATTATTATTATTATTATTATTTATTACTATTGTTATTATTATTATTTTTCTGTATTATTATTTATTAATATTAGTTACTATTAAAAATACAAATTGGTGGACGACTTTCTTCACAGAAGAAACAATATGTTAAATTATAAGATAAATTAAAATTTTTGCTTTATCTACTGTTTTATTTTAAACCTCCCTTCCTTCGTTTGTCTAACTATGCTAGCTTTTTCTACTAACTAGTTTTAAATCTTTCTTATAGCGTTGTCTGACTATGTTTGCTTTTTCTACTGTCGAGTTTTAAATTTAGCTGGTCTGACCATATTTCTTTCTTCTACTGCCTCGTTTTAAATCTTTCCCCCTGCGTTGGTCTGACTATGCTGGCTTCTTCTACTGTCTGATTTTAAATGTTTCTTACTGTATAAAAAGACAAATAATTTTGAAACTTATTAATACTTTTACTTAAATTAAAAATTGAAAACAATATTTAGTCTGTGAGTATATATTATAATATAATAATTATTATAATTATAATGACTGTGAGTATATTATTAATATT
Source organism: Ganaspis sp. Gsp50 (assembly GCA_011057455.1). Lineage (NCBI taxonomy): Eukaryota > Metazoa > Arthropoda > Insecta > Hymenoptera > Figitidae > Ganaspis > Ganaspis sp. Gsp50. Next base: position 7,964 of record WNHD01004736.1, on the reverse strand, counting down.
TAATAATATTTATAAGTATGCCAAATATACTTTATTTAAGGCAAATAAGTATTATTTATTGCTTCATTTAATTGGCAAGTTTTTTATTATTTTGTTTACAATAAAAGCTATTTTATCGATTACTTAATCGAAATGAAATTAATTATTCCTAAAACGATTTCTTGGTTGTTTACTTGTTTTTTTATTTAACAAACTTTTTTTTGCATAAAAGTAATAGATATTACTGAGTAAGAAACTGTTTTTCAAACGAGGAAAAGTTATTTGTTTTACTAAAGGATTGCTAATATAGAACAACTAACAAACTGGTTTGTTTACTTATTTTTTTATAAATTTATAATTTCCTTTGTTTTGACAATTCAGCTGCAGTGAAACTCAAGTTGTTGAGAAAACAAAGCAAAGTTATAGCAACAAACTAGATTGTTGGTTCTACATTAATAATCCTTTAGAAAAGCCAACAATTTCTATTATTAAGAGAAACTGTATACACATAAACATCGTGAAATTGAACTAAAAATACTTTCGTAATTAAGCAGAGAAATTCAATATAAACAAATTTTCAACAGACAAATAATATTTGGTTAAATAATAGTAATAATATATTAATAATAACAACAATAATATATTAATAATAATAATAATAATAACAATAATAATAATATATTAATAATATAATAATAATTATTATTATTTAAATCAAATTCTGCATGAATTTATCAAGTCTTAAGACTTCAAATTGGGTTAAATTAAATTAAAATAACAAATGAAAAATTATTATTATTATATAATTTTCCACATAGAGAAAACTGTTGCAAGAAAAATATTCCCTTATCTATAAGAAAAAGAAAGATCAGATTTTTTAATGAAAACTTTTTTAATTTCCTAAAACTCTATGATAAAGTTAGAAAGTGTATAAACCCTTTAAGTGACACGCAAAATTATACAGTCCATGCTTCATCGGGTTAAACAAAAAAGTTTTAATATTTTCGTGAAGCTTGGATAACAGAGTTAATTAATCCTTTAAGGCTCGTAATTTTTAATCCAAAAATTGAATATTTGCTGAAAAAAAAGTTTAAAAGCACCTTGAAATATTAACTTTAATTTTCGTTTTCTAATCATTCAATTTTTTGTTTTTTATTCTTTGTTATTTTTTCAAATTATGCCATGTCCAAGAACTCGGGTACTAATTTAGGAATTTACCTTCATTTTTATTTTTTTCTGAAGTTGTTTTAAAAAAATAATAGGTCGGACATTTATGGGCGACGAAATTCGCTCCCAAAATGACTTCCTTGATTTCTCAAATTCAATCGAAGAAATAACAAATTACAAGTAGATAAACTTATAACGAGATTACAAATGATTTTCGTAAACAATAGTTCTTAACGAGCATAATTTTTCTTTATAGAAAAAAGATGATGATCACTATTAATGATGATTGAACATTAATGATTGAACTGTTTAATTATCAAATCAAGACTTTGATACAGGTTTAATTTGCAAATTTTGTATCAACTTACACAATTATTCTTGAATCAAATAATACAATCATTTTTTTCAAAACGACACAATCATTCTTCAAAATGACACAATCATTCTTGAAAATGACACAATCACTCTTCAAAATAACACAATCATTCTTGAAAATGACACAATCGCTTTTCAAAATAACACAATCATTCTTGAAAATGACACAATCGTTTTTCAAAATAACACATTCTTCAAAAAACACAATTATTCTTCTATATACAAATATATAGTAAAAACTGGAAAATATCAAATTTCGCAAAAGACCTTACGAAAAATTTATGCCAGGATGAAGCGTATCACGTGCGTGACTTTATTTTGCGACATCAGAGAAATAACGTAATAAAAATTATGTCACACATAAAACGTCTCGGCGGAAAAAGTTTATAAATAGAAAACCATTATTTATTCCTGATTTCAAATTCTAAGAGTGTTTAATCTAAAAAATTGTCTTTTCTAAACTGGTATAAAAAGCAGGATATCCACAATTTTTAATTTTTTAAACTAAAATAATTTTTATAATAGAAGTGGAAAATTGTCCAACTTTGAGAGTCAATAAAAAACAGTCGGTCTAACGTTTTGATGGCTCTTCTGTCCTCAACAGAAATGTAGAAAATTATGAAGAATAATATAAAAGTAATAAAGAAAATAAATTTACTTTTCGATCTCATTTTTGTGATGATCATAAAAAATTATGATATACAGAAAATAAAAATATATTCTTGTTGAAAGAGTTTTTACAAATAAATTAATAAAGATAAAATAAAATAATGAAAATAATAAGAGTAATAACAATAATACAAATAATACAAAAAATAATAAAAACAATAATAATATTCAGAAAATAATCATATATTATTATTCAATTATTTTACCTATTTCAAGAGTTTTTACAATCTTTTAATTAACACAATTCTGCATAACATGTAAGCGTGACTGAATTTGTAATTTGTTTTTCATCTCTGGTAATTCACTATTTTTAATAAGTTTTTCCAGCGTCAGTTTTTTACACAAAAAACCATTCTTCACGCTAACATTAGTTGAATTTCTCAACTGTACTTAATTATTTACAGATTGTAAATACGCCTTTTAACTTAAAGAAGTGATAAACAACAAAAAATAATTATTTTGCATCATATCTTCTCGAGTTTTGTGTACAATATTTGAAAAATATACGACTATATTTGAAACGACTGAACATATATAATAAATAACTTAATCATTTTATGTAAATTTCATGATGTTTGTTTAATTTTCCTTTGTATAAAATGTTATACATATAATCAAAAGAATAAAGTTTTCATTCGATTCAAATTTATCGCATATGTACCATCATAATTTATTAATGATAGAACTAAATGTTGTGTTATTAGCTGCTTAATTCATAAACCGTTTTAAAAATATTTTTTAGCGATTCAAAGGACCCTATATTGGAAAAACTCAATTTAGAAACTTAATTATATAAACAAACAACTCCTTTACTCGAATAAACTGATGAAAGTTTGAGGTAAATTTGCTTTTGTGAAATTCATAATCAAACGTACGTGTTGATTGATGTGAATTTAAAATTCAATTAAATTAATCGTGTGTTTGATGTGTTGCATGAATGTTTGCTCATAATTTTTGTAAAATTTTAATTTCATTAAAGAGCATCAGATTCTTCATACAAGAGCCAATAAATGTCGAAAATTTGTGAAATTTTAATTTCGTAATTAAACTGTTAGATTGTCCATATAGACAACCAAAGACTTGTTCCAATAAATGTGAAAAAAGTATAAAGTGCCAATCTAATTGAGATTTGAATTGTATTTTTTTAGTTTAAATTTAAACCGAAAAAGTGCAATTTATAATCCTAATTAAGGTTCAAATTGTACTTTTTTAGTTTAAATTTAAAATAAAAGAATAAAATAAAAAAGAGCACAATTTATTAAAATTATTGTGTAAAGTACAAATTAAGCTTGAAATTGCATACGTTTTTAGTTTAAAATAAACTAATGTATTTTTTTTAGTTTAAATGAAACTAATGTATTTTTTTTTTGTTTAAATTAAACTAATGTATTTTTTAGTTAAAATTAAACGAATGTATTTTTTTAGTTTAAATTAAACGAATGTATTTTTTTAGTTTAAATTAAACGAATGTATTTTTTTAGTTTAAATTAAACTAATGTATTTTTTTTAGTTTAAATTAAACTAGAAAAGTAAACATTGTACATTTTTCAGTTAAAAACAGCAATATACATACCTTTTTAATCGAATTTGAAATAAGTTGAACTCAATTAAAAATAAACGTGAAATTGAACTCTGTAGTACTATGAAGAGAATATAAAAATTCTTAATTAAATTTTTTTTAAAAGTACGTTTTACAAAATAAATGTTTTAAGTGGAAACCGCAAGTTTCGAATTTATGAAGCGCACTTTGTAAATTAATTTCTGCTATCTGCATGCTCAGGGCAATCAATAAAATTGTAGTTACTAGATTTTTTTCGATATTCGATACACGTGCAGATGTCTACTACGCAAGCTTATTAATTAAAAATCAATTATTGAATGGTGAACCCTTGTAATTTAATGCTATATAAAAAAGTATGTATGAGGAGAGAAGAGTTTATGTAGGTCGACGGAAAGATTAATTGGCACTCTATCTCTTTATTGTTTACACTTTATAACTATGTTGTACTGTAGCTAATTATGACCATCAAATAGAATTGTTGCATTTAATAGTTGATGGTAAAATATCAATAAAGTCAACGTAAAAGTGCTTTCATTATTTTTATTCATTATTGTTTTATTTTTAGTTCCATTATATAGCTATATTATTCCATTTTTTTTAATCTACATCAAAACAGCCTAGTTTATACAGTAACTTGTTTATAATTTGTAAATATACTCGCAAGGTAATTGATATTTTTATTTGTTTCTTTATTGCTTAAATATTTATTTACAACGATTAATTTTTATAATTGAAGCCGCACCTCTAAAAGGCATATTAATAATATTTTGTCAACACAACTACAAAAAGTATATAAATAATATTTTTTCGACACAACTACATCATCGTTAAAAAGTAGTTCTTTTTTTTAATTAAACATTATATATGTATAAAGCATACATGTAGTTGCAAAAGTTTTTTAAAAAATTAAATTACAAAAAAATAAATTAAAAAAACAAATTATCAAAAATTAAAATACATAAATTACAAAAAATTAAATAACAAAGAATTAAATTATAAAAAAATTAAATGACAGAAAATTACATAAAACTAAATTTAATTTAAATTAAATTTATTTTAATTTATTCAAGCAAAAAATGATATGACAAAAAATTACATAAAATTAAATTACATAAAATGAAATTACTTATAGTTAAATTGCAAAACATTAAATGACAAAACATTAAATTACAAAAAACTAAATTACAAAAAATTAAATTATATAAAATGAAATTACAAGAAATTAACTGAATCTGAAATTGACCATTAAAAAGGCGCGCACCTTGGAGAAAGGGTTGAAAAATTACCATAGGTAGTTATTATAATGACAATAATATTCAAGAGTTAAAAATTTTATACAATTTAAACAAAATAAATACTACTGTAACATATAAAATTTTAAAAATGTTTTTAAAATTTTTTAAACATAGATGGGATTATAATTCAATTGAAATTGAAATCGATTACGTACAAAAGAGCGAAAATGTACTTCAGAGAATTTCAAGAGTGAAATACACACACAATAAGCAAAATATGAGAAATGAAGCTCTGCTGAACCGTATTTTTGAAGCACATTTGGTAAAGTTACTGTAACATCAATTAATTATCAAATTGCGAAAACTTCTATAAGTGCTGTAATTTCGAGTTAAAAAGTAATTCTAGAATATTTTGTTTTGAATGCAGATTGTAATAGACCTTAATATTTAAACTAAATATTTTTAGAGATAAAAATTTCTCTCATTAATAATTTTTAAAATCCGAAAGTTTACTTTTACTCCAGAGAGTGACTACTCCTGAGCTTCAAATTAAAAACTTTTCATACGAGTGATTTGATTTTAAATCATTTTTAACTTTAAAGTTTAGGGTAAAATTTATCTCAAATGTGACCAAAAATTAATTAACATGTAGCTCTATCATGGACAAAAATGGTTAGCATTAACAGGTAATCTTATAAAGTTTTTTTTTCAATTTTCGTTTTTTCTGCAAGTTACTGTCCAATACGGTTAAGAAAAATTTACTTAATTTTAAATTAGATCATAGTGAATATGCTGTTGAATATAATACCGAATACTGAAAGAAATTTTGAAGTCAAAGAGTGTAATTCCGCGTTAAATAAAGAATTTAATTTTGATCTAAAAATTACTAAAAAGAGAATACAAATGTCACGTACGATGAATTTATTTTAGGATAATTCAATCTTAGGAATTTACACTTTTTGAGAATATAAATTTTCAGCAATCGATACTGTTCGAGAATACAATTTTGGCAATTGATACTTTTCGAGAATACATTTTTGGCAATCGATACTTTTTGAGAATACATTTTTGGCAATCGATACTTTTTGAGAATACATTTTTGGTAATCGATACTTTTTGAAATTAAAGTTTTGGCAATCAATTTTTTGAAATGTTCATTTTTGTTGTAGGATTAAGCAAAATTTTCTAAAACAGTACTCTTTAAATCTGAATTAGTATTTATTCACTCTTAAAGATATAGTGCGGATTCGTTTACCCCTTATTGAAATAGTAAGAAATTTGATTATTAATTAGTAGAAAACTACTATTTGATAGTAGAAAATTACTAATTTGAAATAGTACATTATTTTACTTATACTATTTCAAATTAGTAATTTTCTACTATAAATTAGTAATTTTCTACTATAAATCAGTAGTTTTCTACTAATTAATAGTCAAATTCCTTACTATTTCAATGAGTAAACGAATCCGCATTCTTTCACTGAGAAAAAAGTTTTCTTGGTTTAATGCAAAAATGCATTGGATCTAATCTACTTTTAAAAATTCTTATAACGAATCGAAAATATTCTTGAAACAAGAATAAGTTGTAAGTATATTTTTATTCTTGTTTCAGGAATTCTTTTCTCTCAGTGTTCAGATTTGTAGAGAGCAATGAAAACATTCTTATAAGTTATGTAACAGACAAAGTTATTGTTAATACACTAGTCAGTAAAAATGTTTAAGTTATTTTGAAGAGCAATAGAAGAGCTAAAATTGGAAATAGAAATACATGCATCAGCAGCATAGAGAGCTGTCTAAAATAGCGAAACATTCATATTAATTGAAAAGAGAAGTGAACTCATATTGGATTCCGGGGAAACATCAAATTACGAAGAAAAATTGCATGAAATATGTATATCATAATGAATTTGATGTTATTTGACAAATGTGATTTTATCACTTCTATAACAGTTTGACTTTGATCATTTTTAAATGAAATCATGTTGATGTGTAGATAAGAACACAATCGTAAATACATATTTAAAATATTTAATAAAACATGGTTATAATAATAAACACATTTCAAATATTTATGAAACATTGTTATAATAATTAAAACATTTCAAATATTTATGAAACATTGTTATAATATATAATTAAGACATTTCAAATATTTATGAAACATGGTTAATAATTAAAATTGCTCGAGAATTTGTTATCTTATAGATTTATCGCACTTCTTATGTAAGAAGAACTTCGTTAAAAAAACTTGGGTTAAAACAAACAAGGACAAACATTTGTTTTCTTAGAAACATTGGAAGAAATGTCACTAGCAGGAAATATGTTACAGATTATTGAAAGTGTTCAATTAGGGCTTGAAAGAGTTTTCTAATTGCAAAAGCTAGCATCTAATTAAGTAGAGACGTATATTCCTTTTTCAACCTACCCTCATTAATTCTCAAAGAGTCACCTAAAAGTTGTAAATTAGCATCAGTATACATAGAGTACAAGTATACGTGTACTGCCAAGTCTACTTTACAAATACACATTTCAAACTATATAAAGTCTTAGAGAGAATAGATAAATGTCTATAATATAAATTAATACAACTATAGATATATACATGTTCTCATGTATACGTAATTTCCCTCTCTCTCTCTCTCTCTTTCTTTCTCTCTTTCTCTTCCTCTCTTTCTCTTCCTCTCTTTCTCTTCATCGTACACCTTATCAAAGTATTTTGCGAAACTATTATCAATAGTAGTTGGAGTGTTATATAAGCAATACCCTCAAATCTCATAATACCTGGAATTCTCGATTCACTAGGCAATATTAATTCTAAAATGTAGATGGCTTTTCAGTTACATTCCTTAATGAGCAATTATATTCATTAAATTTTGCATATCGATACCTGAATGTTAAAATAACCACTTTCGCTTTGTCCCTCTAAAAACTCCACTCTCGCGTTAACTGTCAAAAATCGCCACTATTTTTTCAGGTTA
>WNHD01004735.1:0-14602 GCA_011057455.1 Ganaspis sp. Gsp50 | reverse complement strand
TTCTGTCCTTTTTTCCCTTTCTTTCCTTTTTCTTTTTCCTTTATCTTTTTTCTTTAACTTTTTCCTTTATCTTTTTCCTTCTTCCTTTTTCTTTTTCCTTCATCTTTTTTCTTTAACTTTTTCCTTTATCTTTTTCCTTCTTCTTTTTTCTTTTCTTTTTCTTTTTTTTCTTGTATCTTTTTCCTTTTCTTTCCTTTTCCTTAACCTTTTTCTTTTGCTTTTTCTTTTTCCTTTTTGCTTCCTTATAGGGTAGCATTGTTTCCTTTTTCTTTATCTTTTTTTTCTTGTCCGTTTCCCTTTTTTTCTTGTTGCTTTTTCTCATCTCATTTTCAAAATGCAACATTTTCTTGAATTAAAAGCACTTTTCTTCTTTTTTTTGTTTGTTTGTTTTTTTTACATTCTCATCAATAATGAGAGTGTTTGCAAAATGTGCGATTTTTTTATTTGGCAGAGAAATAAGCCCAAAATCAATAGATGTTTTGTTTAGTTTTTTATTCTTTTGTTTTTTTAGTTTTTTATTCTTTTGTTTTTTTAGTTTTTTATTCTTTTGTTTGTTTAGTTTGTTATTCTTTTGTTTTCTTTTTTATTTCTTTTGTGCCTGGAAAAAGCACTTGTCACATTTATCATTTTTACAGGGACAAGTCAAAAAGCACTTGTCACATTTATCATTTTTACAGGGACAAGTCGGAAGTTTGCGAAACTTGCTCCCGTGGCGGAAAATTAACGACCTGCGACACCTGCAGGTCAATGAGGCATTGGAAGTGTTTCGAGCCACCGCCACCGAGATGTCCACGCGGCAAATTTTGGTGCTTCACCTGCAGAACAAAAAAATACAACACATCGCTAAAACTGGGTAAGTAGGAATAAAAGAAAAAGGAAAATAAATGGAGTAAAAATTGGCCAGTTTTAAAGAAAGAAAAAAGAGTAAAGAATGGAAAAGAAAGTTAGGTATGGCTTTGGGTGTGTTGTTAGTGAGGGGGCGAGAGAGGGATAAAGAGACGGAGAGGTCGTCTGCAGCAGCAGCTCGCTCTCGAATCCACGGATTCGCCAAGAGCCTCCTCACTACTGATTCCGCAGATTGGGAAGTCTGTACGTCAATTTTCTATTCTGCACAATATAAACGAATTAATAACATTCTTCCTCCTAATTGTTGTTTAATTATGAAACTCTCAGCAAGTTGATGATTTCTGTAATTAACTAAAAATTCCATTTAATTTACTTGGCGGTTAATATTTGGTTTATCGAGTTTTTAATTTGGCGTTGAAAAAGAGTTTTTATGGAAAGGATTTTATTTATTTATTTATTTATTTAAATATTTGCTTATATTGTATTTAAATATTTTACTTAAATATTTGCTTATATTGTATTTAAATATTTTATTTAAATATTTGCTTATATTGTATTTAAATATTTTACTTAAATATTTGCTTATATTGTATTTAAATATCTTACTTGAATATTTGCTTATATTGTATTTAAATATTTTACTTGAATATTTGCTTATATTGTATTTAAATATTTTCTTATATATTTTACTTAAATATTTGCTTATATTTATATTTAAATATTCACAGAACGATTGTCTGTGACTAAAAATTCACTAAATGTTAAATTGTCAACTGCACGCATTTTTATTTACTCACATTTGTAACTTTTATTTATTTTTTTGCACTAGAAAAGTATCTCCATCTGTCTTTTCTGCCTGTTAATCATATCTGCTTTTTAATCAATGTTTAGTACTAATTTCAATATAAAATTTAATCTTAGATTTCAGTAGATTTTGAATAGTTCATTTATTTTATCGCACGGTGCAGGGTTCGAAGATTTATAGTAAATAGTACATAGTAAATAGTACAATTTATTTTACCAAAATTGCTTTAAAATAATCTTCAAAAATATACAAAAATCCGAAAAATTGCGAAACTTGTTAGTTTTATGTTTAAACAAATTTTGTTGTGTTCAAAATTGTTTTCGTGTCAAAAAGAATTGTTTTTTTTTTATCAGAAAGGATTGTTTTTTTTTATCAAAAGTAATTGTTTTTTTATCAAAAGGAATTGTATTTTTATCAAAAAGAATTGTTTTTCTTATCAAAGAGAATCGTTTTTTAGAAAAAAGAATTTTTTATCAAAAAGAATTGTTTCTTATAAACAAAAATTTATTTCGTGTTTAAAATAATTTTTTTCGCGTTTCAAATTATTATTTTCGTTTAGAGTAATTGTTTTTGAATTTATTTAGAGTAATTGTTTTTGAATTTACAATAATTATTTTTACGTTTAGAACCATTGTTTTTACATTTACAATAATTTACATTTACAATAATTATTTGTTATTTCACATATCTTAATTATTTTTATTTTATAATTATTTTTATTTTATGATTATTTTTATTTTATAATTCTTTTTATTTTATAATTCTTTTTATTTTATAATTATTTTTATTTTATAATTATTTTGATATCATTATTTTTCAAGTGTGAAATAATTATTTTGAAATTTACAATAATTGTTTTCAAGTTTACAATCATTATTTTCAAGATTACAATAATTTTTATATTATATTTACGTTAATTATTACTCAAGATTATAATAATTTTCATTCATGTTTACAATCTTTTCATTTTTTTTACATTAAAAGTAAATATTTTCAAACTTCAGGAAATTTTATAAATTGCTTTTGGAAAAAAATTATTATTCGCTGAACAATCGACATTATTCGGTCTTTTAAAAATCTGAATTGATTTTTAAGTCTGAATTTGTAAATAATTGTACATAATTATAATAATTCTTACAATTTTAAATTTGAATTTGAATTAATTTTTATTGTAAATAAATAAATGTGAATTTTCAGTCAAAAAGATTCACAAGAAACAAACAATTAAATTGGCAAAGAGAGAAGTAAATAAATCTTTTTTAAACTTTTGAATCTTTACAGTTTTTACATTTTTTTACATTTTTACATTCTCATCAATAATGAGAGTGTGCGATTTTTTACTTTTGCTAATTTTTAAAATCTTTTTTAATGTTTTAAAATCCTTCTTAATGATTGTAAATATTTTTTAATATTTCTAAATCTTTTTTAATGATTTTAAATCTTTTTTAATATTTTTATTAATTTTTAATGTTTTTAAATCTTTTTTTTTTAAATCTTGTTCAATCCTTCTAAAAATCAAGTTATCATTGATACACACATACATACATTTTATTTACATTTTTAATAAGCATGATTATTAATTAATTACACATAGATTGGTGTCTTTTGTAAATATTTACATTATTAAATTTTATTTAATTCACTTGCCATTGCATTTTTTCTCTCACTTGCTGTTGTAAGTTAATTTTATCCCCATTAACAAATCTGGGCTTCAAATATTGATATATATTAATTGTAATTAGTTTCATCTCAATTAACAAATCAAGGCTCTCTGTCGATTCTCGCGCGATTTTTTTTTCAAATATATTTACATTAATAGCAATCTGGTGAAATATTCAAAAATAATTCACTGAGTAAAATAGTATTTAAAAATAATTAACTGAGTAAAATAGTATTTAAAAATAATTCACTGAGTAAAATAGTATTTAAAAATAATTCACTGAGTAAAATATTATATAAAAATAATTCACTCAGTAAAATATTATTTATAAATATTTTACCGTGTAAAACAATATTTATAAATAAATGACAATTTACCGAGTGAAATATTATTGATAAATAACTTACTGGATTAAATAACAATAATTAATTTACCCCAAAATATTAAAGAAATAAATAATAATTAAAAATAAATAAATAAAAATTTATACAATTTTTATTTTAAAATTTTTCTTTCCAATCAAAATGAAATTTTAAAAACAAAAAAAAGTCTTAACAATAAACGATTGTCTTGACAATATTTTCACGAAAATGATTTTGCCGCATAAAATCGTTAATAAATTTGAAAGATAGTGCTTTTTTTATCTCTAAGCACTTGGATAATAATCATTTTAATTTTAAAAAACAAATATTAAAGATTACCGAGAAAATTCGAACCCCGTCACCTTGCGGTAAACAGCTTTTTTTGCGCTCTTATTTATTGTCTTGTGACAAAAGAAAATTTTTTGGTCGAGGTTTTTTTCTCTCCTTTTTTTTGGGTTGAAAATATAAAAAAACAAACCAACAAAATGTTACTTAGACGTTAGCAACGTGGAAGAAAAGGAGACAAGAAAAACGAGGCGAACATCAAAACGAGCTGCTGAGGAACCACTGGAAGTTGAAAAACAAACGCTGAAAAATGTGAAGGCAACGCTCCAGGAACTGCTCGCGGACGTGACACATCATCGCGAATCCTGGCCATTCCTGAGCCCAGTTACCAAGGACGAAGTGCCCGACTACGAGGATTTCATCAAGCAACCAATGGACTTTGGAACGATTAAATATAAACTTGCCAATGGAGATTATAAAGAAATTGACGATTTCTTTGCCGATTGCCTTCTCGTTTTTGACAATTGCAATCTTTATAATGAGGATCACAGTCCCGTTTACAAGTGAGTCACTTTTTTTCCAAAACCACTATGGTCTTGGGTTCGGATGCCAGAGATCTGTCGAATTATTTGGCTAACCGAAAAGTCTCTTTTCTTTCATTTTCCACTCGATAACGCTTTTTTACTTTTTCATTAACTCGATTGTTTCATGAATATCTTTCTTTGGACTCTTTTCTCTTTTTTGAATAATTTGTTCTTTTGGGTTCTTAATTTTGTTCTTTTGTTCTTTTTATCGATTTTTTCATTGTAATTTTGAAATATTGTTTTGGGGATTATATTTTGCTTCTTTTTGGATTTATTTTTATTTTCGATTTTTTGTTTCGATGAATTTTGTTCTTTTGTATTTTTTTTCTATACGAATTGTTGTTTTGATGAATTTTTTTATTTTGCATTTTTTTCGAATTTTTGTTCCTTTTAATTTTGTATTTTTTATTTTGTCCTTTTGTATTTTTCTTCTTTTTGAATTTTTGTTCCTTTTAGCAGGGTTTCTACAATTCTGGAAAACATGGAAAACCTGAAACTCTCATGGAATTTCATTTTTCCTCGTGGAATCATGGAAATATCATGGAATTTTCATTTATAACATGGAAATTTATTTTTTATTTAATTTCTTTAGAGAACTTGTTCTTACAGTGTTTTTACAGAAAAATGAACTTAAAAATACTTGAACATATTTAAAAATGCTTAAACTTTCTTTAAAATATTTAAAAATACTTGAAACTACTTTAACTTACTATTAAACTTACTTTAATAGATTACTTCAAAATATTTATAAATTATTCAAAATATTTGAAATCTCTTCAGAATATTCAGAAATACTTAAAAAATTATTTTAAAATATTTCCAAATCCTTCCTAATACTTCAAAATATTTTAAAATACTTAAAAATACTTTAAAATATTTCAAAAAACTTAAAATTACTATTAACTATTTCTCACCTACTTCCCAATACTTAAAAATATTTTAAAATACTTAAAAATACTTTAAAATACTTTAAAATACTTCACAATATTTCAAAGTATTTGAAAATATTAGTATTTTAAGTATTAAATAAAATATAAACAGGTGTTTCAATTTTTATTTTTTAAATTATTTTAAAAGTATTGTGATACTTTAGACTATTTCAGAATACTTCAAAATATTTCGAAGTATTTGAAAATACTAGTATGTTAAGTATTGAATAAATTATAAACAGATTTGAAAATATTTGTTTGTTTTTAAAATTTTAAAAGCATATTATTATACTTCGGACTATTTCAAAATTTTGCAAATTATTTAAATTGATTCAAAATATTTAAAAATACATCAAAATATCTAAAAAATTTCCAATACTTTAAAATACTTCAAAATACTTGAAAATCCTTTATATTAGTTTAATATAATTTAAAAGAGTTTTAAAATTAAAAACAATTATTCGGAGTAATTTAAATTCTTATAAAATATTGAAAATTTCATCTTTTAATTAAAAAATACATTAAAAAATATCATGGAAATGTTTGTATTTTTCTCATTGATATCATGGAAATCTCATGGAATTTTGTGAAGAAAAATTTGTAGAAACCCTGTTTTAGGAAATTCTTTTGTATTTTCTTTTGTATTTTTTTTTCTTTTTGAATTTTTGTTCCTCTTAATTTTGGTCTTTTGTGTTTTTTTTCTTTTCGAATTTTTGTTACTTTTAATTTTGTTCTTTTGTGTTTTTGTTCTTTTCGAATTTTTGTTTTTTTATTTATTTAGTAAATATAGACGGGCAAAAGTAATTACATTGTAATTACGAAAAATTATATTAGAAAACAATTTTCTTTTTTATTTCTCTTTCTTTTGATATTTTTGTCCATTTGAATTTTGTTCTTTTGTAGTTTTTCCTTTTTGAATTTTTGTTCTTTTGTATTTATTTTTTTTTGTATTTATTTTTCTTTTCTATTTATTTTTCTTTTCTATTTCTATTTCTTTTCTATTTCTTTTTCTTTTCTTTTTCTTTTGTATTTTGTATTATTTTTTTTATTATTTATTCATTCAATAAACGGGCATAAGCCCTTTACATAATACAATATAATGCAATAATATATTGCAATATAATATAATATGAAAATAAAAAAAAGAACAAGAGAAATAGTAATTATAATCTAAAAGAAATTTTCTTTTTCTTCTGTTTTTGACTCTTTCGTATTTCTTACACTTTTGTATTTCTTTTTTTTTCTATTTCAATTTATTTTGCATTTTTTCCTTTTTTATTTCTTTTTTACTTTATTCTTCAGTAGTTTTTTTTAGAATTTATTTCTCTTTTCAACATTTTAACTCTTTTTTTGGAATTTTGTTGGCCCTTATTTTAAAATTGTTAATCTTTTCTTTCTTCATTGTCAACTTTTTTATAAATTTCTACTTTGCTTTTTGTTTCTCATAATTTCTTTTAGATCAAATACTTTAAAGTTTGTCATCGCGTCTTCTGCAATTACTCTTCTTTTTTTTTTTACTAATTTTTCATCTTCTCGTTGAAAATTTTTCTTCTTTTTTATCGCCAAGAATTCTTTATACATTTCAAAATTTTTTGCTCTTTAGAATTTGTTCCTTTTTAAATCTTCAACCGCTTATAATTGTTCAGATTTTCGAATTTTAAGCCTTTCGAAATTTAAGCCTCTTGAAATTTAAGCCTCTTGAATTTTAAGCCACTTGAATTTTAAGTCTTTTGAATTTTAAGCCTTTCAAATTTTAAGCCTTATTCTTTAGCTTTCCGAATTTGTTTACTCTTAAAAAAGAACGCAAATTTCAAAAAATTGCCTAAAAAAACGTTCATTTTCATTAATTTATTTTTCCCTCTCTTTATTATCTCATAGAAAATATTACCCTCACAGAGAAAGTATTTCCATTTTCCTGAATATCCATTTGTTGTTGTATTGTCGTAGTTGTAGTTTTGCTTCCTCATAGAAAAAGTTTTTTTTTCCTTGTGGTGGAGGTCTAATCTAACGTTCGTGAACAAAATCAAATAAAAGAAAAGCATGTGTATTATTGTCTAAATTAAAAATTTGTTGATAAATGCTTGTTTAATTTATTTGTCGGTGAATTTGAATCTTTGGCCTCCGAACACGTGATTTTAATGACGGAGAGCATTTCGACTGCCCACTTTTGATTAGTTCGGTTTTCAGGGCCGGCGTCAAATTACTCAAATTCTTCGAGAAGCGATGCAAGGATCTTGGCCTCAATTACGACGAGAGCAATATTCGCAAGGCGAAAAAACCACGACGCGAAGAAGAAGAGCAAGAAGAAGAACAGGAAGAAGATGAAGATGCCGAGAGCAACGGAAATGAAAATAATTCATCAGACAGCGACGAAGATTCAGAGCTTAATAAAAGCTAGAGACAGGATTTTGTAATTATTAAACAAAACAAATCTGCATCTAGTACTTACACGTTTGATCGATTCCCCTTCATTAAAAACGATTTTTCAATTTTTTTCGATCCCTCAAAATTTTGCATTCTTTTTAGAATTTAAATTCAGCTTCCATTTTTACGTTTAAATTATTCAAAATTCAAATTATTCTTTCAAAATATATTTTTATCCTTTTTTTTCAATTTTCTTTCAATTTGCTTTCAATTTTTTCCCAATTGTACTTTTTCAAATTATATTCTTTCAATTTTTTCCCAATTGTACTTTTGCAAATTATATTTTTTCAATTCTAGTTTTTTAAATTCTCTTTTTTCAATTTTTTTTTTCAAACAAAATTCGGAGGCAGGTTCTTTTTTCAAACGCCTTCAAAAATGCGATATTTTTCAATACTTTTTCAAAATTCGAATACAAAAGTTTTGAATCTTTTTTTTATCGAAATAGAGCGTTTGAATTTTTTTTTTTTATCAATTTATTAATAAAAATTGCCGAGTTTTTGATTATTTAAAATTGAAATTCGAGCCTTTTTGAATGTGGTTTTTCTACTTTCTTTTTTCTTCATTAACTTTTGGCGTTTATTTCCCAGAAATTCGATTCTTTTCCAACATTGAAATTTGATTTGTTTTTAATTGAAAGTCGCTTTCATTTTCTTGCGGTGAATTTTTTCTAATTCCTACAATTAGGATTGTTTTTTTTCTTTTTTTTTTCTGTTTTTTTTTCTTTTTTTTTCTGTTTTTTTTTCAATGAAGACTCAATGAAAACTTTCAATGAAGATTTCAATGAAGAGAATGGAGACTTTTTTCTTCATGAACATTAGAAATACGAAAATTGTGAAATTAGTGAACAAATTTGCATTCTTTGTAATTTGATTTCAATTCTTTGTGTTGTTTTACGTTATAAATTACTTTTGGTATTTTAAAAAAAACAAGTGTGTTCGGCAGGAACATTTCTTTTTAAAAAGAAGATTATTTTTCTTGATCAAGCGAGTTGAGAAATAGATTTGCTACCACAATATTTAGGAATAATATTCAATTTAGTTGATTAGGGACACGATTGCAGTATTTAAAAAGAAGTGAAAAAATGTTTCAAAAAAAGGATAATATTGCAAAAATTGCGAAATTCTCCAAAGATTTTTTATTCCTTTTTTTGAGGATATTTGAAAATTTTGGGGACTAGATTTTCGCTCTTGAAATGTGTCCCGATGTTTTTTTTTTAATTATAATTATTGCACATTAAGTAATTAGATTATTGTTCAAGACATATATTACATTGACTATATTATTATCTATTTATTATAATTATTTTTAAGCAAACTTCCTCACCTGATCGTTGAAATTTGTACGTTTTTATCAATACGACTACGTTAACAAAATCGTTTAATTTTTTTTTTTTTTTGTGAAGAGAATTAGTATAAAGAGAGATAAACTTTTTTTATGTTTTTTTTTCTCGTCGCAGATGCTGAGTAGAGTAAGTTTTTTTTTGTGTCTTGAAGGAAATCGAAACTTGAAGAGATCAGCCTTTTGTTTGGAAATTTTTTGTTTAAACGAAAAATAACAGGCTGGACCTATTACAGTTTATATGCAAGACGTCATTACTCATTCACATGTACAGCACAATCGAACCGATCATTTGTAACGATGTATGTTTTATATAATTAATTTGGTAATAAAGAATCTTGAAAATCATAAGACTTTTTTTAATCGGGACTTTTGTACATTTTGTCGCGATTTTTTTACTTTTTTTTTGCTTTTTATTGTATTTTATTTTTTTGTTTTCATTTTTAATTAAGATTTGTAACATATTTAATTACGATTGCTAACATTTTTAATTGGGACTTGTAACATTTTTAATTTGGGAATTCTAATATTCTTAATTGAGAATTTAATTAAAGTTCTTGAGTTTTTTTTTTAATGTTTTTTTAAGACAGGATTTTAAAATTTTCTTCTTTAGGTTTTAGATTTTCTTCAACTTCTGTGTTCGTTTGAAGATTTATTTCTGATTTTGAGGTCGAAGGGAGCCTTGATTTCGGCATTGATAATTTTTGCTTATCTTAATCAATTTTCGCTAATTTTTAAAAAGAAGCATTTAACCAATTTTTTACACACTCGCTTTTTCTGCATGAATTATTGGTGTTAAAATATCTTGGAATACGATTCTAGGTCAATTTAGATCTTAAGAAGCTCGAATTGTAAAATAGAAAATAATTTATTCAAACAAAACTACGTTTATAAAGAAAATGTTTGATAAAAGAGAAAATTACAAAATTACAAAAGAAAATTACGAAAGAAAATAGAAAAGGATATTTATAAAAAAAGATTGATAATACAAAAAATGGATTTACAAAAAGAAAATTGAAAATAGAAGAGAGTGGAGTTTAAATTTTATTTCCATAATGTCCACATTTACAACAAATTCGCGAATATTTCGGGATAAATTACTGCAATTGAAATATTTATTAACTAATGTTCGTGATGTCCTTCTAAAGCTTGTCTATCCATTTCCGCCCATTTCTTCACATTCTCAGGACTATAAGCTGCAGAAAAAAAAGTGCAAAATTAAAACATGAATCGTTTCTAATAATTGGAATATTTTAAATAAATACGCACATTAAGATAATAATCAACAGTAAAAGAAATAAAAACTTTTAAATAATAATTATTATTTGTGATAAATAAAATAAATATACTATCGATTTTTAAGTAATTGTCATTTTAAATAATTGAGAAAATTTAATGTAAATTATTGAAAGAACAGTATTTAAATTATTTATTTAATATGATGAATAAATTTATTTAATACGATGAACAAATTTATTTAATACGACGAATAAATTTATTTAATACGATGAATGAATTTATTTAATACAATGAATAGTATTCCAACGTGTTACTTTTTTGAATAAATGATCAACAATTCTTAATACTTGTAATAAAAGCATAATATGCAAGTACTAAAGTTACAGGAAATAAAGAAAATCACACTTACACAACTTTTGGATTTTGTAGAAAATTGGTATCATGACGATCGTTGAAAAACACATGTATTTAAAGAGCCAAGAATGTTTGTAATAGTGTTTGTATGGAAATTGGACCATTTTTGCTGTCCAAGTGTAAGGATATCTCATTCTGCGCGATTCTCCCTCCATGATAACTAAGAACAAAAATTTTTATAACATTAAACAAATTTATAAGACAAAAAACAAATTTATAAGAAGACAAAAAACAAAGTTTCATCAGTTTTCTAGAGTACTTCCGTTCTTCGTTCATTTAAAGCAGATCAAAATATTTAAAAAGTCGCTTCATCTTCATTATTTAATCAACTTCAAACCGTCTTTTATTATTTTATCTCAATATTTTCTTCACAACAATGAAAAATCCAAAATGTCAATGTCATTACATAAATGTTAATTTTGAGGTTAGGAACTCGAAAATACATTTTTTTGTCGAAACGAATATTGATGAATGGTTTGTAAACTTTTCTTTAAATAACAGTTGAAAAATTAACCGATAAATAAAATTTACTTGCAAAATACGCGTAAATTGCTGAAACAGAAAATCAGAAAAACTCGATCTTTGGAATGACAAATTTGTTCGTAATTTGTCATCAAAACACTGCGATTAACATTATTCTGAACGAAACTACATTCCTATATCATCGTAATTACCAGTTTTATAGATTTCTTTCGTATTCTTTTCGAAAATAATTCAAAAAAGACAATTTGGAGCAGAACAAATTTGGATTTCACTACACACAAGGGTTGCGTTGATTCCTCGCCTTATGTAACTCAACTTCCGGTTGCGTTCAATTCTCAACTTTACGGAAAGAACGTCTTTTTAATGAATTTGTGTTGTGAAAATGATAAAAGTTAATACTTTCAATAAAATTTATCCCTTTCTTCAAATTAGCATATCGAAATTTGCATTTAATTACAAAAATTGAATGAAACGTAAAGCAAACCATAAAACGGAAATACGTCACGGAGGTAGGGGCGGACTGTTATCTTTAATTTCCCCCTGCAATTTACAGAATCGTTAATTAATGGCATTCTTCAAAATCTTTTATTCACGGTTCCTATTTTGTCAAATAACTTATCATGTCAGTAAACCTATTTATTTTCTCATTATTCCCTTACTAATACACAATTCGAAAATAGTTGCAATTTTCACAATATTCTCACGCTCCTGGGCTTGGTTCAAATTTTTAAAAGGCGACACCAACACCCCTGGCGGCAGATTTTCTAAACTTTCAGTATTCGAATGAATCCGCTTCGATCCACGGTTTTAGCGGTTGTTGTTTGTGAAACGTGACTGGTTTTTCTTATAATTAGTGACGGAATTTTCCTCAATTTGAAGGAAAACACACAAAAGAAAAGCAGGAGATTGCAGAATGTCGCCGAGGAGAACCCGCAGAGGTGAGAATCCTAACCCCATCAACCGTTATTTCTAAGGAAACCTTCCTCAAAACAATGTTGTTTGGGCGGGATGCGTTCTTGTAAATGGCGTCTGCTTTGGCGCCCTGCATAAAAATATTATTATCAAATTACAAAACTTTCATGACACAAACTTTACTGTCAGAAAAGTATACTTTCTCCTCCCAGAGGAAATCTCTAGAATTTCTTTTCATTTTTGTCCCTAAATGAAAAATTCCGTAGAATTGTTTAAATTATCAAAGCTGTTTTCAATAATTAAGGAATTTAACAAAGTCAATCAGTGAAAATGACTGGAAAATAGACTCGAGTTTATTAAACTCGGTCGAGTTTTTCGAATTATTCGAGGAAATGAACACAATTGGTGAAACGTAGAATTGGATTTGAATAGTGTTTACAGTTTTCGCAGGTGTAAATAATTGTTTTTCAACATTTCAGGGACCATTAAATTGGACACCTCCAGTCCAGAAATGTTAAAAAGGGCCAAAAAGGTCGCTTCTCCGAAGGAAAAGGCGAATTCTCCGCCAAAAAAGCGGAACACACGTATGTTGTTTTTTGTTTTTGTTGTGCTTTTGCGTCTGTTCTTTCGTTTATTTTTTCTACAATCAATAATTTAATTATCGTTAATTATACTTAATAACAATAATAACAAATTGTTGACAAATAAATAATTATTTCAATTTAATTTTTGTAACGTAATTTTCAAAATTGTTTCTAAAACACGTATAGACTTAAAAATTCGAGTTAATGCAGTTTCAGTTTTTAAAATTCGAATACACTTTACAATTGGGTTTTTATTTCTCAGATTTTTTTTTCTAATTACTACTTAATTACAACTACAACTACTTTTTAATTTACTTAATTTTCTTTCTTTATTTGTTTCTTTGTTTGTTTCTTTTTTTGTTGCTTTTTTGTTTCTTTGTTTGTTTCTTTTTTCTTTCTTTCTTTCTTTTTTCTTTTTTTTCTTCTTTCTTTTATTCTTTCTTTTTTTCTTTCTTTTTTTTCTTTCTTTTTTTCGTTTTTTTTCTTTCTTTGTTTTCTTATTTTTTATTTATTTGTTTTTAATTAATTGTTTATTTTTTTTACTTTAATGTCAATATAATTTGAAAAAACTGACATTAAAAACTTATACATAATTAATAAAAAAAAAAAATGAAATTTCAGGAGCAGTGAAGACAAAAATTACAAGCGACTCAGAAGAGAGTCGTCCACGGAAAATTGCGAAGAAAACCTCGAGGAAAAAAGCCACAAAATCGGAGTCAGATTCTTTAATGACAGAAGATGAATCGGCGAATGAGAGTTCGAGAAACACATCGAGACACAGAAATTCTCTCATAAGCGAGGACGAAAGTCCACCTCGCTCTCAAACAATAAATTCCTTGTTGAGGATTGTCACCACCCCAAAAAGTAGCCCCCTAGCTGTAACTTTATCGCCCCATAGATCTAAAAAAACGCCAAAAAGATCTCCACAAAATATGGGCTCCCCGAAATCGCACACCAAGTCGGCTCTAACACTTCACAAAACTCCGAGAAAACTACAAATTAAGGACTCTCCATCTTCTGACGATTTAATACTCACTGCAAGGAATTCCAGATCAAGATCCAAGCCCCAAACTCCTCCGAATTCTCCTCCAAAACTTCTCCTCCAAAACCTAAAACTGCAGTAAAAAAGTCTCCAACAAAGAATGTTTCGCCGAAAAAGTCTCCGGTGAAGTCTCTGGCTCAAAAAAAGTCTCCTGTAAAGAAGGTTTCGCCAAAAAAGTCTCCGGTGAAGTCCATTTCGCAAAAGAAGTCTCCTGTAAAGAAAGTTTCGCCGAAAAAGTCTCCGATGAAGTCTGTGGTTCAAAAAAAGTCTCCGGTAAAGAAGGCATCGCCGAAAAAGTCTCCCGTGAAGTCTGTGGCTGAAAAAAAGTCTCCGGTAAAGAAGGCATCGCCGAAAAAGTCTCCGGCGAAGTCTGTGGTTCAAAAAAAGTCACCTGCGAAGAGGATTTCGCAAAAGAAGTCTCCAGGGAAGAATGTTTCGCCGAAAAAGTCACCGGTCATGTCTGTTTCATTGAAAAAGTCTCCGGTCAAGTCTGCTTCACGAAATAAGTCTCCGGTGAAGTCTGTTGCGCAGAAAAAGTCTCCGGTTGAGTCTCTTGCAATGAAGAAGTCTCCGATGAAGTCACCCCCTCCGAGAAGGTCTCCAGTGAAGTCTGTTTCGCTAAAGAAGTCCCCAGCGAAGTCACTTTCTACGAGAAAGTCTCTAGTGAAGCGTCTATCGCCGAAAAAGACCTCTGT
>WNHD01004734.1:0-10910 GCA_011057455.1 Ganaspis sp. Gsp50 | reverse complement strand
TTTATTTATTAGCATCAAAGAAAGTGGTAATGAATGTGACCACGAAGTCAATGATTAATTAGAAATTAAAGAATATAAAAAATATAACCTCAAATTTCGCTTTATTTGTTCTTTAGCTTTCGCTAGGGGATTTTTCCGTACATTTTCATGGCTACTTTTTTTTACTTTCGCCTTTTTTCTCTATCAATTTATTTCTTTGTCAATTCAAATTGACGATAATTTTATATAAAAGATTTCAGAGAAATTAAACAAAACCTAGTAGTATAACTGAAATTCCTATCAATGTACTTCATTCTTCTCTAATCCTCAAAATAAATTAAATTTAAAATATCTAGAAAATAGCCAATAGATATTGTCAGTAATTAACAAACTTGAACTGTTATTTTTTATATTTATTAAAAGTAATCGCAGAGATATGTTCAGTTTAGTATTCTCACCTGTCAAAAGTAACGAAAACCGAAAAATAACCGACATTACGTTGTATAGGGCCGTAACATGTCCAACACGAACAAAATAATTATTATTTGCCTTCCTAATGTAGTAGGTATTATACACATTAAATTATGTGGCTTACTTTTAACCTCTATTAAATACAAATTAAATATGTAAATAAAAGGTGTAAAAAATTCAACATTATCACTTATTTTACGGATATTTGCAAACAAGGGTTACTCTTGTGTTTGCATCGCCCCTGTACACGACTATTTATTTCCACGACAATCACTACCACGACAATGAAAAATTGTACAAAATCTAATGTTTACACGTTTTAGAAATAAGCAAACAAAACAATATTTGACAGTAAGTTTTATCCTTTTTAACTTTAGCTATTTATCGGTTCTGTATAATTATTCTTATTAAAATAATAGAGTTAGGATACTGCACGGCAATTGACATCAATAAAATTACGCAAAGTTTTTTTAGCGATTTTACTTTAGAAGAAGGTAAATATGTTGTTTTTTTTATTTTTTATTACGGATTCAAAAAGTGAAATATTTTTTCTTTGATTTCTTGATAAATTTAAGATGAAAATTGTTATCTTTATGGTTTGTTTATACCAGTTTATGTATTGTCGTGGCCACATGAAGATTTTTGAAGACATTTATATTTTTATAATTATTAGTATGTATATTGGTCTAATTTAAATTTGCAACGTTATAAATTCTACATACATTTTAAGTTAAGTTACAAGAATATTAATTTGGTAACTTAAGATAGTACCATTTTTATGTGCTATAATATTTTAAAGTTAGCTACTTAGAGGTTACATTACAAAATGGTATTTGTCAGTTGTTAAATGTTATTTTTAAATTAATAAGTGTGCAAAATTATGTTTTTTATAACAGATAATAGTTAAGGGGTCTTTAAATTACATTTATGCCTAAAGTAGATAATTTATTGACAAAACGTTTAGATGATATAACGTGAAGACATGAAAATGACCTCCATAAGGAGAATCATCCTTATACGAGATGCAATCCCGTGTGGAAATCTAAACTTGGCGCTAGCTAGGGCCAAGTTTTTAAAAACTTGGCCCAATCTTGGCAGTCTAGATAGGACCAAGCTCCAAATGAAACACCCAACCAGGTTGAAGCCTAGTTTGTCTCCCCGATGGATCGCCAAGCTTGGGCCCAACTTGGCTAATTTTTTTTTTCGAGTTTCAGCCAAGTTTGTAATTTAATTTATAGTTTAAATTAATAAGAAGAAATATAATGTGTTATTTGAAAATTTATTAATAAAATACTTTTTAAAACTTACATGTGTTTGAGCAATGAAATGAAAAGAACTTAGTTTTTATAAGCTAAATTGAACAATAAAATGAAAAGAACTTAATTATTATTAGCTGGATCTGGTTGAACATCATGAACATCTTCAACGTTGTTTTTATTTTCTCGCAACTTTCTTTGCCCGTCCCAATCTTTGGCATTGGTAAAAATTGTTCCCAAATGAGAAAAAACATCTGATTCGGTCGTTTCAAACTTATTACTGATAACATCTATTGGAAATTCAAAGAATTTTTATTTTAGAAAAATTAAGAAAATTTAGAAATTAATATAATATTATACTACTCTATTTTCTTACCAAGAATACAAGAACTCATTTTATATTCTTTAAAGAGAAATTTTTCCGGCTTTTTCTTTATTGCGGTGAACTGTATTGCTAATTCTCGAGACATAAATCTCTTTATAATATTGTTAAGTGTTTTTTTCAAGATGTTGTCTTTATCAAAAAGTAGGCATACTGCATTTTTCTGTAAATTAAAATTTTATTATATACTTAATTTTTTAAAAATTTTAATTTAAACATTTTTTTATAGTAAATATTTACAAGTTTATTTCTTAAGTTTAAAAATGATGTGGCTTTTCTAATATATAATAGTATAAAAATATCATAATTTCTCATCGAAATTATAATACTTACAAAACAATCGCAGCAACCTTCAGCAGTCAAAAGCTTTGTATTAAAATCTTTGAATTCATCCATCGTCTTTAACGGTATTTTTAAGCCATACTTTTCTTCAAAACTGACTTTTGAATCGGCATTATTTTCTGATAAGTTCTCCAGCATCGTGATAATTAGTTTTAAATCATTTTTCATTTGTTTATTATCTGATTTTAATCCTGCTATCTCTTTTAAACATTTACAATCTAAAAATACAAAATTTTAGTAAAAAGAATCACTTATTTTAAACTTGAATTCTAAAATTAATTTTTTTAACAAACTAATTTATGATTTTAATATAGAAAATTTACCTTCAGTATTTGTCATTCGCGCTTTTTGTGGATACTTTGACGGTTTGGAATTTGCAGCTTTATTGCAAGAATAGTCATCCTTCAAATTTCCAACTATCAAATAATCAAATTATTATCTTCAAACTTGTTTTTGTGTACAAATCAAAAATGTTAAATTTGAAAATATAATTATTATTATAAATTATAAACTTGCTTTGTTTGAAATTTTTATCTCAATAAATTTCAAAATAATATTAAATTTATTAATTTTTTTTAACTTTTGGAAATAAAACAAATAAAATTATTTTTTATTTTTTCTCTTTGCAGACCGTTTACTCGTAAAATCAATAAATAAAAAAATTAAAAAAGTAGTAAATAAAAAATTATTTAATTCTCAGACTATCTTCTTATTTTATTTTATTTGTAAATTAATGTATAGTAAGAATAACTTACATTTTTCCGTGAAGGATGATGATGATTTTGGATTTTTGTCATGGTGCTCATCATGTATATCGTCCTTCTTTCCAACTAACAAATAATCAAATTAGTATCTTTAAACTTGTTTTTGTGTACAAATAAAAAATGTTGATTTTGAAAGTATAATTAATATTATAAATTATAAACTTGCTTTGTTTGAAATTTTTATCTTAATACATTTTCAAATAATATTAAATTTATTCATTTTTTTACTTTTGGAAAAAAAACAAGTAAAACTAATCTTTATTTTTTCTTTTCGGAGACCGTTTACTCGTAAAATCAATAAATAAAAAAAATAAAAAAAATAATAGAAAAAATAATTACTTATTTTTCATACTATATTCTTATTTTACTTTATTTGTAAATGAATGTTTAGTAAGAATAACTTACATTTTTCCGTGAAGGATGATAATGATTTTGGATTTTTATTCTGGTGCTCGTCATGCATATCGTCTTTCAAATTTACATCTATCAAATAATCAAATTATTATTTTAAACTTGCTTTTGTGTACAGAACAAAAATTGTATTTATTATATAAATAATCATATTAGCCATAGAAAGTATTTTGAATTTAAACATTTATTTACAATATAATTTTATTCTGTTTTAAATTGTTATCCTAACAAATTTAAAGACAATATTAAATTTATTTATTTATTACTTTTTGAGAAAAGAAACAAGTAAAATTATATGTTTGGCAAATTATTTTTGTATTTTATTTATAAATCAATTTGGAGTAGGAATAACTTACATTTTTTTGTAGAGCATGATGATATGAAATCTTTGTCCTGGTGTATATTATGCATATCTGCATCTAAATGGGAAATAATAATATAAAAATATTTCTAAGATTGATAGAGTTAAAATAATATTACAAACGTAAATCTGTGGTAAACAGAAATAACTTACGCTTTTTCGTGGAGCCTGATTGTGATAGTGAGTAACCTTTGTCTTGGTCTGAATTATTCACATCGAAATCTAAATCAGAAATAAAGGTACAAAAATATTTGTAAATAATATTAATTTCATAAATTAAATATAAGCTTGCGAAAAATTTATTCAAAATATATTTTACCGTAATTATAGAATTCATTATCTGAAGATTCATAGAAATCTCCTAAAAAACAAAAATTAAAAATTAAATTTACAATTTTATCATTATTATAATTATACGGTACCATACATATACATATATTAAGTAGACTACTTTTTAAAAAAGCTTAAAGGAATTAATTTTTATTTTTTTAAAGTTATAAACAAATAAATACCTAATTTTTTATACCTAAAATATGATTTTTTAAAATTATGGATGATTTTTATCAATTTTTTATTTATATTTTAATACAGATGTATTTTAAATAAATATTATTTATAAAAAAATTGTATACCTTCCGGGGAGGAAGTGGTTTCTTCATTCCATTTTCGTTTTTTCTTTGCAGATTCTTTAACGAGTGGTGTTTTAATAGCTGGCACTTTCAAAAGGTTTTGGACTTTAATATGAGAAGATCCTTTTTGTTTCATTAATTTGTTCACATGCTTTGCCTTTTCTTTACTGTTGATATCCGATTCACTACTGTATACATTATCTTTTGTATTTAGCTCATCAACTCTCTGTTCTGCTTCTTCATACGTTTCTAAATAAAATACAATAATTTTATTACAATTTTCTTTTGTCCAAGAAATCTTAAGTTTTTAGAATTTATATGCAAAGTCAGAATAATATTTAAAAAAAAATTTGAATTAATTTTTTTGTTTAAAAATAGTTATAGAACGGTTTCTAGCATTTTAAACGATTTCAAAATAAAATTTTAAAAAAGCTTTTTGAATAAAGTTATCATTTTTAAAAATAATATTTAGTCATATGCAAATTTTTTTAAATCTAGGATGAATCTTTTACGGAAAAATAAAATACTAAATTTTTAAAAATAATTTATTTAGAGGAATTTTCGAAAAAAACATAAGCTACGTTCTAATGTATAGCAAGTAAACAATACACTTAAAGCTTTAATAATATTTTAAATTTATGTCAAAGAAAAAATGCGCTTAATTAAAAACTTAAAACTTGAATAAAGAAACTTACTTGCATGACCAACAAGATTGACTGTAAAATCTGGCCAATGATCAGGTGCGTCAAGTTGATGTTGTACCATCATCCGCATAATATTTTTAGTTTTATCATTATATGGTCCTGGGATGTATTTTGCCAAAAAAGCTTTTTTCCCCTCTGCAGGCCTAATCCAATTTACAGGAAGACAATCAACAGATCTTACGGGTTTTTTTCCTTTTGAAACAAATTCCACTAAGTGGTACGGGTACAATTGATTCAACGTGTCCATCTCTTTATTTCAACCTTAAAAAAAATTAATTTAACTGTTTTCTATAGATCATAAATAATATTTTTTTTTCTATTAATAGAAATTTAAGAAAATCCAAAGAAAATTGAAATTCTAGAACTAAAGCAATATTGATAATTTAATACTATAACCTCAAAATCTAAAACAGACTTGACTTTAAATACACATTAAATTGTTCATATTTTTAATTAAATATTAATTCTACTTACCTTAATAACACAATATTTTGGTTAAAAAAAGAATTGGTACGATGGTTTTCGACTTGATGTTAAAGATTAAAACTGATTTTTCGAGATTTGATGCTGTTTGAAGCGACCATGCTTTTGACTACAAAGAATGAAATTTCTTGCTTAGAAAAAATTGTCTATGTCTTAAAAAGCACCTATAGGTTATATTTCGCTATATAAAACCAGCCTACCAATGGAATTAAGTTTTGCGGACCTGCGCAGTTTCTAATTCGAGTCATTTCGGTTTCAAATCAAAAGCGATTCGATATATCTAATAATCACGTGATATCGCGCAATTTATGAATTTAAAAATATTAAAGTCTTAGAATATTTAATTTATTAATTTAGAACGAATCACAAACAGAAATAAAATCATGGTATATACAACATTTTTTATCTTTCTCTTAGAACTAATTTACATTTATGTTGAATTAAAGTATAGTTAGAAAAAACATTAAAATATTATTTTTTTTAAATTTCAAAAATGTGAATTGACTTGGGTAAGTTGATTTAAAAAAATTAATAACAATAATAATCAAATAAAGAAGTATAAATAGAACTGATACAAACATTTTTGTCGTTCAGCTGTCAATTTGGTTTTCTGTTTATTTTCTATAATAAAAATCATATCGCTAAATTTATAGTAAAATAAAAAATTTTTACTAATGCGTTTGCATTCTTGAAATTAAAAATAATGCAATTCATAGTAAAATAATAAAATAAATACCAACATAAATAACATTTACCCTTTATAATCAAGCATTTTTATTTTTTTCAATTTTTTCATTTTATTTATACTAGTTATTCGTTTTTTCTTATTTTTATTTTATTTTTCACAGAAAAAAGAATACAACTTATTTACAAAATAAAGATGTTATCATACAAACATTATTTCATTTATTCGAACATTTTTTTATTATAAGTGATGTAATAAAGGCATCGTATAAAATTTATCAGGACAGCCTGCTTGAAAGTTCAATTTCAGTTTTAGCATTTTAAATTGAACATCGTTTAGATCACATCGAAATAAAGTTTCTTCTTTACTGCTTTTTAGTTTCCACATATGAAAGTTTTCAGAATTAGTAGGATATACGAAAAGAGGACTATCTTTTTTCCAAACGTTGCCTATAACTTCAATCGTTTCACGAGTAGTACGAACAATCTGATTAATTTGTATAAGTTTTTTGTTTTGCAACATTACAAAATTATCAGGGTTTTCAGTAGTTAAAGTGGAATCTTTGTATTTTATTTTCAGGATATTATCTCCAGTAGATTCCAAAATTTCAATTCGAAATGGTAATGTAGGCTTGGGAGGATCTATTTTTTTCAGCTCGTGCAATCTACGGCACACCTGAGCTAGAGGTCGAACTTTAGTACGGATTAGACTTGTAAGCTTGCCTAAAAAATTTTCGAAGGGAAACGCGCTAATTTTACTTAAGTTGCAACCCGTTCTTATTACGTCTTCCACAACATGAATTAGGCAATGCATATTCATAACCTGCATTTTGTCGTACAAGTATTCTAAACTCGAAAAGAAACGTTCTAAATAAGTTTTTGCGTATTCCCCATAGTTTTTTATTAAGTCATCATTTGATAAAATTCTGCAAGCTGTGTGCAGAAGTAAGAAGTTTTTTAGTCGATCTTCATCAAGAATGTCTGATAAAACAATAGGCCCGTAATATAAAAGAAACAATCTATACTCTGTAGCTTTAAATTTTGGTAATGCCTTTAAAGGACGAGGTTTTCGCTGAAACTCGCAAGGTATACATTTTTTAAGATAAAGAATTCTTCTCGAAACTTCATTTTTTAAACGAATACCAACTTTAGCACGTCCTCGCAAAACAAACCAAGCAAGCATTAGTCTGCATATAACTCCTAAGAGAAGTAAATGCATTGGATCTAACACAAAATCAAGAATCATGTTTATCGATGGTTTAACCCGCAAGAGTGGAGAAACGCCTTTATGATGACCCCGCTGTTTTTGAGTACGAAAAGATTCGTTGGTTCGCAGTGTGCAATTAACTTTTGGGTACTGTGATACCCTATCTATTTTAATACCTTTAATAGTGCATCGCTCGCAAGCATAATAACCAACATGACCTTTTACACATTTTATAAATGCTCTAGCAGGCATGTCACAAATAAAACAATGGGTACGAACATTATAACGCTGATTTGAAATAGAAAGACCTTTTAACTGTATATTCGTAAGTTCCGCATTAAAATCATTTAAAAAATCTTCTAAATTAGCAGGTTTTGAGTTTCCACAATATATAGCGATGGGAAAAGGTTTGTAAATGTCGGGTTCGTAGTAAACCCTTCCAGAAATTACCCAAAAACCTTTTGTACCTGAGTTGGATATATCAACGCCGTCAATGTTGAACTGCAAAAAAATGGTGGACTTAGAATGTACGCTGGCGTCAATGCAATCTTCGAGTCCTTTTTGAATGCCCAGATATACGAATTCTCCTAGTGATTCATCAGCATCTTCCATTTCTCTTATGTTGTAAGTAGCAGAACTTGTTCCAAGAAATGTTTTTGCCGACTTTGGTAATTGAGGTAGTAGTCTACGTCTAAGTATTCCTAACATTTTTGTCACAGCTACTTGTTTCATTCCGCTCGTTACTGCTAAAACTCTCAGTTCCTTTATTTCATCGGGTTCATCTGCAACTGCTTCTAGGATTCCATCCTGATATCCCTCCTCGTCATTCTCCGAAACATTGGAATTGTCTGAATCTAAGGATTTTAATATATTTTATTAAAATAGTGACTTAATCATCCAACAATTTTAAAACTGTTTTTTACCAACTACAATTGAAAAAATTAGACTTTGAACTGAACCTGAGTACTGAAAAAAGTACGGCATCAAAAATATTTTTTCAAAAATTGGTACATAATATTTAACGTAATTAAGTTAAAATAAAAATGTCCATTTTATGTGCCAGAGCAGAAAAAAAACAAATTGAATATAAGTTAAAACATGATAAATAGAAAACTGCACAAGATTTAAAATTTATAAATTATTGTACAGAAATTAGTAACTGAATTTGAAAAGAAAATGTTAAAATGAATAAAATCATTTAAAACCTTAATAATATAGTGTATGAAGTTAAAAAAACTAATGCAAAAATTAAAATAATAAAAAAAGAAAGAAATAATTGAATGACAATAATTGAGTAATTTTAATTCAATAAAAAAAAGAAAGAAATAATTCAATGACAATAATTGAGTAACTTTAATTCAATAAAAAATAGAATAAGACAATTTGAGGTATATTTTATGTAAGGACGCTAGACAAATTGAATTTTAAATTAAACAATTAATCACCTATTGTTAATAAATTATTTTAAATATTATTAAAGATTAATAATGTGCTTTAAAATCAAAACAATGTAAATAAAAATAAATATGTATGTAAAATAAGTTGTTCAGATTACTTTTTTAATGTTCAATTCGCAAATATTGGCTATATCTTCTTTTTCAATTCGAATTTTAAATTCCCATTCATTTCTTTAAATTAAAATTAAAATATAAAGATATTTTCATAAAAAATTGTCTTTTAATTAAATATATTCTCTTATTTTGTAGTGAAGTAAGTTGAAATTGAAGCATGTCAATCTACAAACTTTAATTCACCTTTATTTCTATATTTTTCATCTTGCTATTAAAAAAAATGTAACAAATAGATTTTTAATCTATATTTGTATATAAATATTGAATTGTAAATAATAATATTCCAAAAGATAAACGGCAAATTCGTTGCATATTTTACAGAAAATTTATTGAGTATTAATCTTTCTTTACCGAAAGTTTTATAGCATTCTCTATATTTTGTGGTTTTTTTAAAGACTATTTAAAGAAAGTTTCTAAAGTATAGATTAAAAACGGTGAATAAAATACTACAAAATGATTTTCCAAAAATACTAAAAAGTGAACTAGAAAATACCAAAAATAACACAAAAAAAACGTAAATTAATGAAAAAAGTTTACATATAGTATTTCTAATAAATGAAAGAAAAATAAACTGGACATAAAATTACTCAAAAAATAAAAAAGATTAAAAAATAAATCACTAAAAAAATAATTAGAGAATAAAAATGGAAAAGCAACAATAATTTAGAAAACAATACAAAGATTAAAAATTGAAATTAGAGAATTTGATTCAATAATAGATAAAAATAGAATATATTGCAAATGAATTTTTAAACAATGAGAAAAATAACTGAAAGGCAAATAATATTTTTAAATCTTAATTATTGAAAAATTTAAATTTGTAGAGACAGTTATAAAATAAATTAAAAATATGAGAAAAAATAAAAGTAAAATTTTAAATTTTCAATTAAAGAGAAAAAACTCTAATTTCTTTTGTTAAAACCGTTTACCTGACTCTGTACTCGCTTCTGACATATGATGTTGAATAATAATGTTGTTGTCCAAAAATTCATCCCTGTCCATTTTAGAGCTATTCCCTACTGAAGATCTGCTATTTTCCGAATCTTCGGATACACTTGATAAACTTCTGTCCGCTGCCGTTGCTGATTGACTCAAAATTTCTAAAGCAATTATTACTTTTAAATTAGCGTAAATTAAAGGAAAGAGATAATATATAATATATTTAATAACCGAAAGACAAATGAATGTCCATAAAATGACTCAGAAACCAAAAAAAGATAAAAATAAAAATTACTTAAAAGAAACATAATTAGAAAATGGAAATAAAAAGAAAGAGTAAATTAGAAAACAGTAAAAGAAATTAAAGTTTTGAATTAGAGAATTTGATCCAATAATGGATGAAACATAATTAATTGCAGATACATTTTTAGACAACGAGAAAAATAAATAAAAAACAAAAAAATATTTTAAATTATAAATTACTGAACTATTTAAAATTTGTAGAGACCGTTAAGAATAAATTGAAAATATGAGAAAAAAATAACAGTAAAATTGAAACTCAAAAATTAAAGAGAAATAACTAATTTTTTTTAGTTTTTTTTTACCTGACTCTGTACTCGCTTCTGACATATGATGTTGAACGATAATATTGTCCGAAAATTCATTCGAGTCCGTTCTAGAAATATTTTCCAATGACGATCTGCTATTTTCTGAATTTGCGGAGACA
>WNHD01004733.1:0-11956 GCA_011057455.1 Ganaspis sp. Gsp50 | reverse complement strand
GTTTTTTTAAAAAAATCATGTTTCACGTTTTTGTAAATTTCATGGTGATCCGGAAATTATTTTTAAAATATTCTTTTTGCATTCGATTCCCCAGAAAAAGGCACCCCAATTTGAGTAGTATAACGTTTTTGACACTTGTCAGGATCAATTAGATTTTAAAATAGTATACTTCATTATTTTTGACTTTTTAGTTTCAAAAATCAAGGTACACATTTTTGCAAATTTGAATGGGTTCCGGAATTTTTTTTAAAATTATTCTTTTACAGGGTGTCTAACGCGATTTGAAAAAAAAATACCCTTTCTTTTCCCTGTCCTTTCCATGACTATTCTCTGACCATTCCCTGACTTTGCTCCTACTCTTTTTTGATCCTCAAGCTTTAAAATTCATAAAAATTCATAAAAATTCTAAAAATTTTCTTGAATCAATTTATAATATTTGCAATTAGTCTTATTTTAAAATTTTTTCGTGACTTTAACAAAATCCCCTAACTTTTCCCTGACTTTTTTCTGACCAAGTAAATTCCATGACTTTTCCATGACTTCCCTGAGCGTTAGACACCTTGCAAGTACATTTTTGATGTTGTCTACTACTATGATAAAAAAACTGGCGTATGTTCCGAATTATTTTTTGCTCAATCCCATCACAAACCAGTAGAACCTTACTTCTCAAAAGAGCACTGTGAATTGAGCTGTTTAAACTGAAGTAAACAAATTGAAATTGTTTTTGGATTAAAATCTAAATATTGATATTATTTTAATCTATAAAAGAATTATTATTTTCTAAAAAAATTATTATTTTTAAAAAAAATTATTATTTTCTAAAAAATAATTATTCTGTAAAATGATAATTATTCTCTTAAAAACTCTAAATTCAAAGTGATTCTCCAAAATAATAATTATTCTCTAAAAAAAACTATTATTCTTTATTCAATATTCATGGCACAAATAAAACTATAACAATAATTCACTCAAATACACAAACAGATAATTCCACTTTATACACTGAAAAAAATAAATGGTACTATTCACCATGTAAATGGTTGGCAAGGTTAAATTAACTAACCAAATGGTTAGTTTTACCAGTTTCTAAGGTTAATTTTACTAACTTGCCACTAGTAATCACTTTTATTTTTTTCAGTGTACAAAACTGCGAAAAGTTTCACTACACAAAATAAAAGTGATTACTATGTTCATTTAGTAAAATTAACTAAAGAATCTGGTATAACCAACCATCTGTGTTGTTATCTTAAACAAGGCACTACTAAAGTTAACCAAATATATAGTAAAGTTAACCAAATACATAGTAAATTTAACCAAACAAACCTAGTAATCATTTTCTGTAACAATTTACGTGGTTAATAGTACCAATTATTTTTTTCGGGTGTAAAATGCCAAAAGTTTTAATTATTCTACATAGCTACTTGCCTGAAACATTTCGCTGTTCCGGGAAAATATAAATAGTAAAATTTTACAAGTAATGAAAATCGGGGATTGTTGATACAAAAGTAACGAATCTTATATGAGGTAAATTTAAGTTAACGGTTCATAAGTGACATAAAAGAAGACCATTGAAGAAGGTGAAGAGGAGAGAAAGGGTAAACTTTAATACGAAAATTTGTGCGAAATAAAATATTTATGTTCAGTATGTTGGGCAATTAGATGCAGTGGTCGTTTTATAAAATGGCGACAATGCGACAGTGACATTAAAACGTCTAGGGAAGGCAAGGCATTGTCATAAACCGTATGAAAGTGCCGATGGTCACGGTTATTCTAGCCGTAAACCAACTTTGGATTTCACGAGGGTACATTTTCTTTTCACTTTATTATATCCTCCCATCTCTGCCCAATCTCGTTTACGACATCTACCTTAAGGCGATTGAAAGACCCATCGTTTCATTGGAGCGCACCTTCGGATTCCAGGGCTTGTCTCTATATACGAGGATCAGCAGCATGATCGTCTTTCTCATTTCTTCATCACTTTTGCCTACTTTCCATATAGTCTTCTTTCAGCCCAAGCAGTTTCTCCCTTTTCATTTCACTCCCATTTTATTTATTCCTTTCTTCCATCTCAGGAAGCCACATCGAGTGTAAGTTTACGACACCCCGTGGATCCCGTTCTTCATATTCTTCTCGACGCAGGTTGGCGGCAACTCGAATTTTCAGAGCCTCTCCTATCTGTACTGCCACTTCCTATATATATTTCCTTCTTTCCTGTAACCGAAACTCCGTGATCGGAATAACGGCAAAGTGAGATTTTAATCCTACACGAAGACGTGCCAACGCGTTTTTCATTCAGAGCACACTGTGCCTCGTGACGAGCTTGAGCTGCAGAAATTCACGTGCTTCATTGGAAAAGATTCTTTATGGCTTATATGTCTTGTAAGGATTAGATACGAGAACTGAACGCACAACTAGTTTCTCACGAAATTGAACTTTTCGAAAAATAATACCTAGAAACATGCTCGTCAATATCATAAGCAAGCTGATCCTGATAATGCTGTGAAAATCCGTTTCTAAGCTTATCGAGTTATTAAAATAGTACTTTCCGACAAGTTTCTTTACTTTCTTTGTCCGACTTTTCAAAAGTTTATCCCATTTTATCACAAATTCAATCCCAGTTTATCGCGAATTACAATGGGTGCGAATATTTGTTTGTGGGGATTTACTTAATGTCTATAATGTAATATCGGGTAGATAAAAATTTAATGTTCGGAACTTGTACGAGCGGAACGTTCACTATTTTGTAATGATTGCTACTTTGTTATTTCAGTTTCGATACTTTAATTTATGCTCAATTTTGTCACGATCGTAGCGTTAAATTCTTAGTTCCAGTTAACATTCATTGATATAATAGTTTGATAGATTCATTGATAGAATACGAAGTAGAAAGCTTCGCTCTGTTTTATCGACCGCTGTTAACTAATCGGGCGTCGATCGATTGTTGTCGGTTGGGCTCTCCAAGTGGCACCACTGCGCCAAAATGGCTGCGCAGTGCTTCGAAAGTTTGTCAACAAACAGGCAAATCGTCCTTTCTGCTTTTACGAACTCGGCTTCTCTATTCTATTTATATTATCTTTCTGCTATTTATAATCTTTTCGCTACCAACAATTAATAAATACTTAATACATCAATTAATAAAAAATTAGCAGCAAATAAATCAATAATAGAATTGAAGCCTTTAAATAAGCATCACCAAAGTAATAATAGAATCAATAAAGCATTTATTTCGATAAATAAATTCCAAAACAATTTGATGTACAGAAATATAAAGAAAACTGTTCTTGTAAAATTGCTTACAAATGTTCATCTCAAATAAAACTAATTTGGTGTAGTATTTAATCACACGAAGTAAAATATATTTGACATGAAAGATCACGAAATGACTTTTAGCGTGGGGGATATTTATGATTAGTGATTTTTAAGACCCAAGAAGGATTGATGAACATAAATGACACTTCTGAAGCTTAGTGTTAAGGAAGAAGTATAATGCTCTGATATTATCGGCGTCCATAACTGCAATAGTGGTTAAAAGAGAGAACGGTCTTAGGGGGGTCGAGAAACAGAGAAAGATGGAAGAAGAGAAAGCCTCCGGCATAAGGTTGGATAGGGGTGTGAAGAAGGGGAGGTTTCCTAATCAGCTTACTTCCGTAGCTCACGCCTTTTGTGCTCGAAGCTCGTTCCGGATTAAACCATTGTCGGTACCGGTTATTATATCACAGAATGCGAACGAGCAACCGCTGGATAAAGTACACAACAATAACATGTGGTTCCATGCAGATAAACTCCATTTTGATACAATAGCTGCAGAAAGGAATAGGTCCGAGCTTTGTAATGACGAGGCAATCATTGCACTTTATAGTCCTGGACAGTAACATTCCTACAATTTACAATCTTTCTTTTGTTTCAATTGACTCCTAAAAACATTCAAAACAAAAATCTACTTACAAAAATCTACTAACAAAAATCCACTAACAAAAATCTAACAAAATCTACTTAATTTATTTCCCTTACTCTTTTCTATCATTCTTTTCTTTCAATGTTCTTTTTCTGAAAAATATATTTATCCAATCTTGTTGAACCTTTTGTTAATCATTAAAAATATCGAATACATCTTTTTGAATGCATTTTCAATTCAAGCAAACGAAATGAAAGTAGAATTCCAATTAAAAGAACAATTCTTCCGAGTGTGAATTGACGGAAAGCGTGGATGCACCGTTTCAATGGATCGTTTTCACTTTACTAATAAAATGGAAGCTCAAAACATTTGGAATGCAATTTAAAGGATTTTTGTTAACAGGAGGGAAAAGGTCACAAAGCAAAGATTCATTGTTATATTCTTGAAAAAATAAATCAAGTAAAGAGAATCTGGTTTCGATTTCAATGATTGGATTCCATTTTGCTGGCAAGTTCAAAGTTTAATGCATTCTAGAAGGTAGGCTTGTTTGCTCTCGAGAAAATTGCTAACGCACGTGAGTTTGTGTATCCAAACAAAATGTAATTTGGACACAACCACCTTTGGGACCCCCTAGAAACTTACTCTTGCGAGTACTTTGCGCAACTCTAGCGAAAGACCTGTAAAAATTCTCTAAGGACAAGCCAGTTCCGAAAAACCAATCTTTTCGGACCGGAAGACAAAAATTAAATTACACATGTTTCTTACAAAGAGACACTATAGAAGCAGGATTAGGAAAATGTTTCGAACCCTTGCTGTGGAATATCACTGTGGAAATAGTACTGAAAATATTAATAAAATAACACTAATAAAATAACACTAATAAAACAATACTTATTACATCTTTTTGTAATAATTTAATAAATTTTTGTAATAATTTTTGTTTCAAAAATGGTATTTGAAATTTAATTAGTTTTGAAATTAGAGCGAGAAACGACGTCAAACAATTATAGAATTGATCCGAGGAGCTTGAAAAGAAATGGATGATTCGAATTTCGATGTTGTGTTCAAAGGGGATTCGATAGTAATCCCAGTGACCGGAATTCTAAGCGTGTAGGAATTTTGGATTAAATTAGTGAATAAGGGACGAATCTTAAAAGATTAAGGACAACTCCTTGGCTTCGGTGCAGAGAATCCTATCAATTGCTGCGTGTTCTGAAGGTTCGCATAGTGAAAAGCACATGTGTAATCTTCACAAAGGGCGCTTTTCGAGTATCCTTTAGGCTTCGGGTTAAAGCCTTAGTCGCAGTTGACATTAATTAATGTAACTCGACGTGGAATACGAGCATAATTACTTTGCTCGAGTGGCCGGAGCTGAAAGTTTGCTCGTTATCGGAGCGTTACATGGGCCCTGTATAGCACTGTAGGACACATCGATTATCTTGCTCCTCAAAAAGGGTTGTCTTCTCCTTATTCCTCCCCATTCATAAGAACAGTATTTGGAATTTTAAACATCGAGAGTAAGTTCTCATAAAGCTTTTCATATCACGTCCCACATAGCGCCTAAACTTGTATCAACATTGCTAACCTTTCCTCAAGTTTCGTCAACTTCCAGAAAATTGCAGAAAATTTTCTGCAAGATTAAAAACTTGAGAAAAGGTTGGCAATGTACAACAAGGTTGATAAAAGTTTAGATGCTACGGGGGGTATCAATTTTCTTAACCGTAAACTTGAAAAAATTGATCAATGGCTGATCGTTGACTGCAGAGATCGGTAAAAGAGTTCTGAGTCGTTCCGAATTTGACCTCGGTGTGTCGCTAGTGTCGGAAGCAGATGTCGCTCCAGTACGTTTCTTAACCCTAAATAAAGTGAGAAAAAGTGCTTTTTCTATGCATTTATTTCTTGCAATTAATCAATTGAACAAAATTTGGATTCGTGATTGATCACGAGTTTAAAAAGGTCGTAAACATTTTCTTGTATAGAAGGAAGTTAACTGAAAATGTCCCCTTAGGGGTGTTATAGTAGACCCCTAAGGTTATTTGCTGTAGGAATAATAGAAGGTGTAATAGGAGCAAGAATGGGTGGTTATACTAAACTGATCCTTCGACCCTTTCAGAAACTCGAATCGCTGATCTATTACAGCTTTGATACTCGAAACTCTGGAAATTTTCGTCTATCGAATCATGGTCAGACGAAACTTCCTTGATAAATTCCCTAGTGATTTTAAATTCTATACCTAACTTCGGGTGCAATTCGGATAAGTCCTTAGAGAACTACAGAGCCAGTGAATCGAAGCATCAAAGGAAACACAAGGGACTTCATGTCTTCTTTGATGAAGCCCTTGTCTGAAGAAAATTTCCTTTTAATCCATCAATTCCAAACGGAAATTTTTATTCCCGTGATTTACTTACCCGTTATTAAATTTTCTCCAATATTTTTTGAATAACCAAGCTAAATCAAACTAATTGATTCAAAACTAATAAAAACATTCAAATGAATGTAGATTATTCAAATCTAATTAATAAAACATAACCTTGACATAAATTGATTGTTATTGTTCAATTTTGTGTCTATTGCTAATTGTCGAATTAATGCAAAAAGGTTTGTGCGTCTGAGTTGCATTTGTTTTAGATTTTCCTTTTTTTATGTTCTATAATCCATGTAAGAGATTTGATAAGATTTTATAAAAAAAACCTATCCTAACTTTTATCAATAAGTTTTATAAAATAATTTTTGAAAATAGAGTCCAAAAGTTGCGGGAAACAAGATTTTAGATCTGAAATGATGTTTAACTGTTTAGACTTGTCTGGTTTTTTGGTCCCGCTTCGTTACACAACTCGGAAAGTTTTGGCGATTGAACGGGAAAACAAAGGGTGCCACGTGTTGGAAATGGCTTCGCTCGCCGCTCAATAAATAAGAAAAGACGATGTTCGACCAGGTGGCGCTAACTTTTGAAAGAAATGTGAAAGGATCTTTGCTTTCGCTTAAAAAAGAAAAGCAGAAAGAGATGAAGATACACAGAAATTCTCAAGTTACATTTGACACTGCAAGTTAAAGTTTCTGGAATTTAATAAACCACTTGCAGCTTGCATTAGTGGGTGCAATAATAGAGTCTACACCGTGGAATTCTTTGATTCAAAATCCACCTAAATATTAGTAACCAAATTTACATCAAATATTTCTTACCAATTCTCTGTAGCGACGAATAAAGTTCATCTTATATTCACACAGAACATAATAATAGCTTTCATTTTCAACGTACCAAAGTATGTAGCACAAAATACCTCGAAGATGTTTTGGACTATTGATGGTATCAAACCGTAAAGCTAATTGGCATCTAAAAAGCTTGACAAAATTCCTCCGACATCTAGAAAATATTAATTTAAAGGTTACTACATTCATTTCTGTCGAGAAAACTTAAAAATCCAATTCTCTTGAAATTCAAGTTTTAAATTATCGTTAAGTGCTTAAAATAACACGAAGATAGTTATGAAGATTTAAAATGTTAAATTGTTTTAAACTGTGGAGTATTTTTGCATATAAAAAGCTTGGTGAAATTTTACAGACATCTTGAAAATAAAGATTTTTGACAATTTTATATCAATTCTTGTCGAGTAAAATTAAAAATCCAAGTTTGTTGAAATTCAAGTTTTAAGTGATCGTGTTTGAATTAAACTAAAATAAAAATTTAACAAGTGAATATGGAATTCTGTTAAGATTTTTACATACCAAGAATCCACCTAACGAAAATAGTAGCTTTGTTTCAAAGTTTTTACAGTGCAGAATTACAGTAGACACCTTATTTTAATAGTGTAGTAAAATGTGTAACAATATTAATTGTTAAAGAAATTGATATTCTGAGTGTGAAATTTCTCATTTGAATTGGCAGATCTTGTCTCATTCTCTCTTAACTTTTCCACTCAATATGGAGTACAGCCTAAGAACGAGCGCTCTTGGAAAAGGCTTAACGCAATTTCATGGTATCTCCGCCTCCGATTCATGGTACAAGCTGCAAGATGGCGAGAAAGATGCTGCAGGCGGGGTTTCAACGACAAAGGAAAAGGGTAATATGAATTCTAAATGATATTACCTCACTCGTGATGGTGTTTCTCTCTGAGAAAAAAGATTAACACTAATGTTGTCTTTTAAATTTAACTTGAGCTTTTATTCATTTAATTTTTAATATCTTATAAAGTTTCTTAAAAGCATCTCCTTTTCTTTATCTTTTTCGACATTTTCTTATCTCATAATCGTTCGTACGCTAAGTGCGGCTTTCTTTTCTCAAAACTTCCCTTTACAGAAAATATTACGAATATGTTATGCTTGTTTAGTTTAATTTTTTTGAATACACACATTGTGGTTGGTAAAAAGAAAATGTAGAAAAAAGGAAATGAAAGATAAATTAAAAAATCATTTAATGATTGATTAACTGTTTCAGTTTCGATCTTGCGATAATTGTGTTAAGAGTAATAATCTCGACGTCCTAATAATCGAAGTTGTTTAATGATTGTAATTGCAATGAAGGAAAGTATTTTCTGAATTAGGAAAAAGTGTGTTCCTCGGTGTTGCAATGACAGTTAAGTATCAAGTCTTTTAAGTTTCGTCTGCAGAAAATTACCTTCAGAATAATATTAAATTATTTTTCTTCTAAAAGTGGACAAACTTTTCTAGGATATTACAGCAGCACATGGTGGTAACGACCTAACGTATCGGACTCGAGCTATTGGTAATAGCTACGAGGATTTTCACAGTGAAACCAGAAGTACCAACTCGCGAAAGAACACCAACGACTTTCGCTCTATATCGTTAAACGGCGTTGAAAAAGCCGTTTAAGAACCTTAACAGATGTTTACTGTTAGTAAAACATAACTGAAATATAGCTTTTCAGCGACCAATTGTGATATCGTTTTTAATCTTGATTGCATCTTGTAACTTAACTCATAAAACGATAAAGAAAGACCTTGGTCCAATTTTCACGGAAAAATATAATTTAATCACTACAAAAATTATATAATTTAATGACAACAAAAGTTATATTCTTTAATTATTGAGGAAATTACAGTTGAGTCACTGAAGAAATTATAATTGAGCTTCTATCGTAAATTTTCCTCAAACACATGTGGAGCTTTTCTGTGTGCAAAAAGCTTGATGGAATTTCGCAGAGATCTAAAAAATGTCAATTTTTGCAG
Organism: Ganaspis sp. Gsp50; assembly: GCA_011057455.1. NCBI lineage: Eukaryota > Metazoa > Arthropoda > Insecta > Hymenoptera > Figitidae > Ganaspis > Ganaspis sp. Gsp50. The sequence goes on along the minus strand of WNHD01004733.1, from coordinate 2,875 downwards.
TATTAGGCTCAATTCAAATAATAAAAGTTACCTAACGAAAAGCAATTACTGTCTGGGATTTTATAATTAATATATAATTGTATTTATAATAATTCTCTCGTTATTGATTGAAAAATAGTTCCATTAATTGTTAAAAATTAGTAACAGACCCACAGTTTTAAAACATTGGAGCTTCAGGCGAATATCAATAACAATTTAATAAGCAAAAAAACATTATCCCTTTTTATGGTAGTTGTATTATAACGGAGTTACGGTTCAGAGAAGAATGGACTGTTGTGAGATTCGGACTCCCTTTTATACCTCCTAGCAGTGGACCTCTCCCACTACAAACCAGTCAGCGTGAGCTTCCACTTCCGTCCACAAGAGCGCGCACCTAAACCACTACCAAGAAGTATAAAAGCCAGCTTGAATCTCCCAGACCCTCATTCCACTATCAACCACAGTTGCGTTCTGCAATACAAATTTCACTCTTGGGACTTATTTTACGAAAAACAATCTGATTATCACAGTGTATATTGAAAAAAATCCATCTTTTTGTTCAACCCAACAATTCTTTAAACAAACAAAAATCCTTTCAAAAAAATCAATTTGATTCTTATTGAACGATTCTTATTGAAATTTTAAAAAGTTTTTTAGAAGAAAATTTTACAAAAATTGTATATCACAAATTATTTTTTTAATTTTTGTTTAATTTAAAATACTTTGGAGCGTTTTATTTTACTTTTTTTTTTTGTAAACGTCTTTTAGACATTTTTATCAAACTAGAAGGTTTTCAAAAATTTTGTTGAACAAAAGGTAATCAATGATTGCATTTTGCAGGAAGAGATTTATTCTTTTAGACAATTCGGTGTTCTAGTTAGTTGTAGGCCATCAAATCGGATTTCGTCTTGAGAGTTAGGGGCGACAATAAGACACTTGTAACAAATCCTTCGCGAGTAATCGAGGCTGCACCGTGGGCAAGGTTTTACTCCAGAACACTTAACTCTATTGCGATTGGATTCTGGCTTCCCGTTTCTCTCACGTACTCCATGATGGTGGCTTTCTTACACTCGGAAACCTTATTACAAGCGACGATAAAATACCTCGAGGACCGAGAAACATCGGTCCGTTCAGCTACTGAAACTCGTCTTATCACTGATACAAATCGAGAATGGGAGTCCAATGATGTAGAGATAAAAAGAACAGAAATATAGAAAGATTCAAGAATAAAGAGTGAAAAGATAGTGTGGGTAAAACAGGGAGGAGTTTCCTTGAATGCTTAACAATGATAGCAAGCAGAGCAAAAAGAAAACCAGACAAAAAGAAAATAAGTTACGAGTTGTTGAGAAATTTTTCTTTCATGGAAATAATCAAAAGAAGCGTAGTTCTAAGTTCTGAAATGTCAATTAAACAAAAGAAATTCCTCAAGGTTTTTAAAACGAGAAATTGCAGAGTTGTGATGTGAACGAATTTACGAATAAAAATTGTTTTCTTCAAGAATTATCGTCCCAGTTGATTGGGAGTTACAATGCAAGTGTGTATCGGAAGTTTGGAAGACCAAAGTAGTCACGGACTACTCGTAGCTCCGCCCAGTATGAAGAGTGGGGGTACCACGCTCAGTCAGCGGCATCGGCTACTCTCGGAACTTTAAAACATCATTAATTGACTCTATTTCGGAAAACAAAATTATTATAACCTGTCATTTAAGAAGAAGAAAATTATTTCTTTATGCTAATTATTAGGAAAAAAGATAGTTTTTAATAAAAATGTTTTCCAATCAAGAGAGCAATTTCCTGGCAAATGGAGAGTTTGATTTTAAAGTTTTGGTGGAACGACAAGGGTCGAAAGAGAAAGTTGGGTCAAAAAGGGAAAATAAAGTGGCGGTGAGAGATTTCTTTGGTGGTTGCTGCACCTTCGCTCACTTCGGCCCAAACCAATTACTATTCTCTGTGACCCTGGTGTCGTGTTTCAGGCTGGAGCGCCGCGTGTACTCATGTGGCCTGCATTAGCCAGTCACCCCTGGCCAGTCGACCCCAAGCAGGCCACCTACGCACCTTGTAACGTGGCCATTGCACAAACAGAGAGCCACTCTGTGTTTGGCGACGGCCGGATGTACGAGGGTTCTAGACCACATCACTCGTCGTCCTACAGGATACCTCGACGTTGAAATATAAGCAACCTCTTCTCGGATCGCTACTTCCCTGTTGTTGGCATGCTTCACGTAATTTTCATCACATGAAACAAACTTTCTTTGTTTAACTTGCTACATTTACCATTTACGAGAATTCGTTACAAACTCTTCTCCAAAGTTTGATATTAACACCACAACACCTTCGGGGTATTATTTTTCAAAACTTCAGTTGTATCAAAATGTCAAAGAAACATAAAACCACAGGGAGTCTATTTTTTATTTTCAATTGTTTGCCTGATATTAAGGTCATGCCCAAGAACTCGGATGATAATTCGGGAATCTACTTTTATTTTTATTTTTTCCTGAAGTTTCTTTTTAAAATTATAAGTCAGACATTCATGACACACTTGCAGGTTTCTTAAAATGATTCTCAAAATTGTAAACAATATATTTTCAGTTTAACTGTGTAAGTAAGTTTAACTTAGTGAAAAACTAATATGTCGGTAATTTATCGACACAATAGTTTCTCACTGCTTACAATTAAACTAGAAAAAATATTGATTTCAAACTTCTTTGGGAATCATATTAGGAAACCTTCAAGAGTGTCACTAATTACTATTATTATTAGTATTATTATTATTGTTGTTGTTGTTATTATTATTATTATTATGATTATTATTATTATTATTATTATTATTATTATTATTATTATTATTATTATTATTATTATTATTATTATTATTATTATTATTATTATTATTATTA
>WNHD01004732.1:0-13913 GCA_011057455.1 Ganaspis sp. Gsp50 | reverse complement strand
TATTTATGCTTTTTGGATGAAAATGAGTTGATTTAGACTATTTTTGGAAAATCGAAAATCGGCACGATTACAAGGCTTCCCTATGAGGAAGCAAAAATCATTTCAGCACCGGAATTATCGACTCAAAACTTTAGGATCACATTTAGTATTTGTAAGAACGGAACTTTAGTACTTGACTTAGCGAATCAATATTGTTGTACTACATTTAGCACTCTTAAAATCTTAGTTTTGCATCAGAATTAGCGACTGAATATTTGAGGACCACGTGTAGGACTTCTAAAAATGCAAATTTTAATACCTGTCTTAGTGACGTACAACATGCTTCTCTCTCAATTGGAGTCAGTCAAAATTTTGGTAGTTTGAGATCATTGACACACTTTTGGCTATTAAAACTCATTTTTTACTGATTTGCTTCAGATTTGCATTGATTAAGTAGTCGGAAATGTGTCACTGATTTCAAGTTAGTTAAAAATTTAAATAATTCAAATTAGGAGAGTTGTTACTTACTAAAGAAATGTACAATAAAAATGTTTTAATTCTTTTAACTTGGTAGAGACGACTTTTATGATTTATTTGTTTAATTCTTTTTAATGTTTTAACAAGAAATTTTATTTAATATTATTAAAATTAACTTTCATCCTTGCGTTGGTGCATGTTTTATTTGCATAAACTAATAATTCATCCAAGGAAGGTCAATAAAAAATATTTTCTAAAGTTTTTGAAAAAACGATGTTTCGTTGCTCAGATTTGTAGACCACATCAGATTACAACTTATTATTAAAGCACACTTTTTTAGGAATAAAATAGTGCATTTTTCATTATTTGATATCAACGTTTATTCATTCTATAAGAAATTTATTTTAATTTAAAGTCAATATGTTTTGAAGAATAATAAAATTTTATAGCTATCTACTGAAAATGAGTAAACTATTATCTTTTAATAGGGATTCATTTTTTGCTGATTTATTAAATAGTTTAAACTCTTTTTATTTTTTATATCAGTTATCCATAAATCCTAAAAATGAAAGTGCAAGTAGTCTTACAGCACACATGAAATTGACAAATTAAAAAAAAGTAAATGATATTTTATTTAAAATTGTTCATAAATAATTTTTAAACATGACAAGAATCAAAATTCCCACAAATGATTATGTATTTATCTATTTTAAAGCTGTAGAAACTATCTTTGATCATTTAAATAATTTTATTTGCATATTTGTCATATTTCTTTTAATTCAGTGCAGTGAGAAGTTGGCACAATCATGTTCGGGGAGAACTTGCATACTTTTGACTTTTTCGCGTCGTCGAATTTAAAAACGACGCCGGCTTCTGATTGGCTATCTTAAATGTTAATTTACTAAAAAACTATGGGATATTTTTGAAAGAGAAAAAATAGTTACGTCTCCAATTTTTTTCTAGTTTTTGTCAATACCCGTTGGGACACTTTTTATGAATCACATTTTTCAAAAATTGTTAACAATAGAATCCATACCATCAAACTTTGTTCAAAAAATCCATCCACCTGAGCGTTAATGGTTTAAGTATTTCTTATAAAACTGTTTGTGCGTAGAAGCATAAGGAGATGCATGTGCATGTAAGCAGTCCATTTGCTTATCACGCGTGCCGTAGAAAGCGTACGCATGACTCGCAAGTAGTCACCTGTAAGCTCAGGTTGATTACAGAAGCGCGACGTGATTCGCGCGTTTCGTTATATTCATTTATTCTTGATGGCATGGTGACTCTTTTATTAATTGTTCTTTTATGACTTTCAGGTCGCAGTTCTTTTAGAATTGCAGAATCGAGGCTAATATTATTATTGAAAATATAGCAGCGTCTATATCTCACATGGTCATAGATTAATACTTCAGGTTTCCAAAACTACATCGTGTAGTCGGTAATAAACCCTATTACCATTTGAAATCCTTTTTCTCTCTGCTTATGATAAAGCAGATCGCCAATGTTATTTTTTACCATAAGATAATTTTCATATGTATATTGGTATTGAGGTTGAAAATGATTTATGATGTACACCCTTACGGAAAATTTCGTGTTACTGGGATGTAACAAAAGTTAGTTAAAAAGTTGCCACAATAAGAGTTGATACTAATCCTTTTCCTGCACTGTGTGACTGGGTATTATATAATTTAACATTTTAAAAATCACTCTGAAAACTAACAGAAACGTATTTTTTAGGAATGTGAAAATATTGAAGCTGTTTCGTGTGGTGCTATTGCTAGTGAATATCAACGGTTACGAGTTGAAAATGTGTAATTATATGTTTCTTAAAATCTAAAATTCGTTTTTTATATTTTTATAATGCTAAGCTTCCTACTCAAAATATACAAAAATTGTTTCTGATTAATTACAGTAATTTTACTTCTTCATAGAAGATGTATTGTAATCGTGTCGACACCCTTTATACTAACAAGGTATTTCGAGAACACTTTGAAGGATTTTAATAAAATTTCATAATGGGTCATCCATAAATTACGTAATAATTGTTTAGAAAATTTTAAACTCCCCCTTACTCTAAGTAACAATTTGTAACAAAGAACAGTTTATTTTCCCCATTACTGTTAAGTTATATTGCAAAATAAGTTCATTAGTTTGTCTTGAAGACAAATTTATACTACATTCATTTCACTAAAATGAGCTTCAGTATAACGACAAATTTTATCTTTTGTTTAACCCTACTATTTGATAAAAGTGCTCTCAACTACTTAACAAATCTGATATAAAGCGCGAAAATTTTTAATCGAAAATCGCTATTTTATTTTAGTTTAGAGTTTTATTTACAAAATCAAGGTGGCGAGCGACCGGGAAAATCGGGAAAACCGGGAATAGACAGGGAATTTTAAAAATCTGGAAAAGTCAGGGAAAAGACAGAGAATTCAGTCTGTAGTCAGGGATTTTTTACTTAATTGCAATGAATGTTGTTATCACTGTTCAATTTTTATTTTTGTAGTTCATTTCTCAATTTCAAACAATGTTTCTTATAACATTCTTTTTTTTTAATTCCATTAAATAATTTTAATAAAATTTTTGATTAAGAAACATAATATCAAAGTATAATTTAATGCTTTAAAACTTTAATTTTTAATTCTATACTTATAATAGACAGGGAATTATTCTCTTTACTCAGGGAAAAGTCAGGGAAAAGGCAGGGAATTTTGAAAACAATTTTTGCTCGACACCCTGTTCTATTATTATTTCTGTTTTATCCCGGAATTTTCGATTTTGTGTTTTTTGCAATTGATTACATGTAAAATTGTTTTATTCAGAGTCCTCAAGAGTACACAGAACACGAAAGAAGACAGCTATTAATGGCCAGATTGCCAAATGTCGAAACTTTGAATGGAGGTGGAGTAATTTCGTCTCAGGAACGCGAAGATGCTGAAAGAGCGTTCATTAGGTATTATATGGAAAAACCGGAAGCCGATCGGCCAGAGAGGTAAATATTAATTTCACAATTAAATCTAAATTCAAATTTGCAACTTGAATTAAAAATGCAAAGGAAAATAGGTTTTTTAAACAATAGGCCATTTTCGGTAAATAAATAATTTAGGACAATATTTTTAAATAGAAGTGAAGTTAAATAAAATAAAAATAAAATAAATAAAATAAAATAGTAAGATCAAGTGTTTCATAATATAATATATTGTAATTTTAAATTGTTTATATTTTAAATATTGAAATTGTAAATATGGAAATTGAAATCAGAAATTTTATGATCATTGTGAAAATATTAGTAAACAAGGCTTCCCTATGAGCAAGCAAAAAAATGTTTTTCGTTTCCAAGTGTGTCAAATAAAGGTTGAAATATTTTATTTTATATTTCTTAATTTTATAGTACCTAAATGTGTACTAATAATGATTTTTAACCTTTACTAATGTTTCACAAAAGCCTATTTGTACTTCATTCTGAAACCTTCATCGATTTTATTAAAAATTGATGAGGTTCATTGAAAGGCCGAAATATTGTCGGTTTTGTAATATTTCTTGTGCAATACATTTTAATAGAACGTCAATAAACCATGTTATGTAGTTTTATGAGGTCCCAGGACCCATAACAAGTTTTTTAATCAAATGAATCCGATTTCCAAAACTATGATATTTATATTGCAGTAATCTTAATTACAGTGTCATAATTACATTGTGTCTTTCAAAATAAATTTATTGATTTTCAAATTTAATTAGAGAAAATTTTAAAACACAGTTTTTAATATGTCTAGAGGCTTTGGTTTACACATTTTGTAGATCCACAAAAAATTGTAATCCTATCATATTTCTGTCGTAAAATACACTTTCAAAAGTTGTGATAAATTCCCAAAGAAGAAAAAGTAAAAATAAGGTCTGGTTTTAAAGAAACTACTTCAGTTTAGAAAACGCATTTTCACAAAAATTTGATTCAAAGAAATTGCAAAAAAATGTCAATTCTACAATTTTGCTTCCTTATAGAGGAAGTTCTTTTTTTTATTTATTTATTTTAATGAGTAAAGTTCTGTTTTTGAGTTTGAAATAGATTTTATAAATTTAAATTTGAAATCATATGGCGGTTCAATATAATTTAAAATGATAATTGAAGCTTGGGGTGATTTTGATTTTTGCAATGTTTAAATGATAAAACAGAAAAGAAATCCAGGGAGTTTTTCAAGTCGTTTAGTTTAAATTTATTGAAAATGTATTTATCATTTATTTTTTCTATAAATGTAAAAAAACATTTTTATTTTCCACAAATGTAAAAATGCATTTACATTTTCCACAAATATAAAAATAGAACATTTGAAGCCCCGAACATTTACTTTTTCTAGAAATGTGAAAATAACCATTTTAATGTACATTTTCTGCATATAGTTTTTCAGAATTTTATATTTTTGAAATAAAATAAAAATGCTAATGTGTTAAAACTTTTTTTTTTCTCAATGCAAGACGTGATCAACTGTATTGAAAGCTGATGAGTTTATTGCTAGAGTAAAGAAAACGATTTTCGCTCTTGTTTTGTCAAATTTCCAAATTAAGAAGACGGAGTCTACGGAGGATCAAAAATTTCGGGGGTAGGTTAAATCTTGGTAATTGGAATCGCCGAAGGATCTATCAAGGCCTGAATGTCTCAGGACGGCAGAATTTTGTCTGGCAATTGATAGAGCCGCCTTTTCCGAGGCAGATTTCGGCTGAAAAAATTGTAGAGCGTCGCGGTTACTTTGGTTCAGTTTTTTAATGACTGAGTCGAATACACCTTTCACGCATATTATTTTGCATCATAGCAAACAATGACTCGACAATCTAAACTATATATGCTTTCTTGAAAAGCAGAAAGTAATTCTTATATTTTATTACCTTTTCTAAGACAAGGCCAAAAAAAGAGAATTTTTTCTCAAATTTGAGAAGAGCATTTTTTCTAGACAAAAAACTCAAAATAGTTTTTATCTTATTTTGCATTATTATTATTATTATTATTATTATTATTATTATCATTTTTTTATTATTATCCTTATTTTTATCATTATTATTATTATCATTATTATTATTATTATTATAATTATTATCATTATTATTATCATTTTTTATTATCATTATTATTATTAGAATATTATTATTATTATTGTTATTACTGTTATTATTAATAAAAAATGTTTAACGTCCGGGCAGTTATTTAATTTCTCCTTTTTTGTTATTAAAAAATTCACGATGGCTGCACAATTTTCATTATTTTCAAAAATGCTTTTTTATTTTCTCCGACTGGCAGAATTATTAAAAAAAATGTTTAAAAATTATTCAAAATAAAAACACATAAACGGCCAAAAAATTAGAGGCAAAATACTAATTTCAGAATTCTTTGAAAATTATTGAAATCCTAAAGATTGAGTATAAAGAAATTTGCATGCATGATTTTTTGTAGATGATTCTTTTTTTCATGATTTTTTCTACATGACTTTCTTTATTAAATAAAATATTTTTATGTAACCAAGTCCACTTCTAGGCCGAAAGGCTGAAGTTTAATTAATAAATAATATTCGAATTTTATAAATTATCTACAAATAATATTAAATAAAATCTTGAATTTATAACTAAAATAAAAACTTATGATAAATAAAACTTATAATAAATAAAACTTATAATAAATAAAAATTATAATAAATAAAACTTATAATAAATAAAACTTATAATAAATAAAACTTATAATAAATAAATTTATAAGTTAAAAAAAATGTCTCTGACTTTTGTCCATAAACATATTTTTAAAAATGATTGTTTCTTTTTCCAAAATTGTGTAAAGGTAACTTTTTTCGGCTTTTCTGGTCATTTCTAAAAATGATTTTTTTAACTATCGTACGTTTGATTAAAGATCATTTTAAACATTTCAAAGTGCATTAAATTGTTTGTTTATGGATAAATTTAAAGTTGTAGTATTATGTATTTTTATATCAGTGTTATAAAATATAATGTATTTTAATATTTTAGGTATGCTGAGCTCATCGGCATTCACGGGAAGTTAGATCCACTTGTACAGGTAGATTTAACGCCAGAGAAAAGAGTGAAAGTTACTTTTATTTACGGAGATCTTGTTGAGGTGAGTTTATACATAGACAGCAATAAATAAATATAAACCTAGATAATTATGTACTTTAAAAAAAGAAATAAAAGAAATAAAAAAGAAATACTTTAAATTTAAAATATTTACGTTTCTCAAATTTTATTAATTTTCTAGGTTCGATCTGTAGATGTCTACAGAACGGTATTCGAACTGAAAACAAAACTTGAATCTATGGTTAAAATACCAGCCAATAAAATGAGACTCTTCTACGTTGACCAGGTAAATAAATAATAATTAAGAAAATTGTTAATTAGAATTAGAAAAAGATGGAATTATTGATTAGAGCGAAAAAGAAAAGAACTAAGAATAATGATCGAGTTTAATATTATGCGCTTTTTTCAAAATTAATGTAATTGTATCGTAATATAATTAATTGCAATTGTATTGTAATTAATTATTTGCAATTGTATTGTAATTAATTATTTGCAATTGTATTGTAATTGATTATTTGCAATTTTATTGTAATTAATTATTTGTAATTTTATTATTATTATTGAAATTCTGTTGTAATGCAATGCATTAATTATTGAAATTCTATTGTAACATATTTCCAAATAATATTATAATATGCTGATAATTTGGTTTTAGAATAACTTATTATTTTTATATATTTAAGCTCACATTAATTAATTATAATTTAGTACAACAAATATTATTTAATACAAAAAATATAATTTAATACAAAAAATATAATTTAATACGAAAAATATAATTTAAAAAGTGATCAGCATTTTAAATATATCGGTAGTTTGAATGATGATAAGAGTAACAATTTGAAAAATAAATAGTAACCTTTTAAATAATAAAAATATGCTTTTAGGTGATGAAAGCTCAACATGGTCCAGAAGAAATGTTATTTCCTAACAAGCAGCTTTATCGGTATAATATTAGGAACGGGGATGAAATCATAATTGACAGCAAATTAAATCGATTCCCATCGTCCACGTCGAGTACGTGCTCTGTTCGTTCTTAAAAATATTATGCTCAGAAGAATGTTTCTAGATCCCGGAGACCGGGGAATTCAATTCCTAAGGTCTAGTCTGACCTTCCAAAATAAACAAACATTTTCGATGGATCAAACTACAGTATAGAGAAATCTAAAAGTTATTTTAAACAATCAATAAACAGTTTAACAATCATACTTATTATTTGAAGAATATTAATATATGTACGATTTCAACATTGTAGTTTATACGCCATAAATTTACTTACATATTACTAACCCTTAAGAGTTAAGAACTATGCGAATTCAATTAAAATACAGTTTTTAATAAAATGTTTAATTTATTTCTACTCTCAATTCCCAAACCTGTTGATTTTAATTTTTATAACATTTGAATTTTTTGATAAATTAAAGTCTGCATTATAATAAATTTAATTATAATATATTAATTATAAATAATTATATAATTAATTAATAAAATTTATATACATGTATTATGTATGTTTATTTATATACATGTATTATATATATTTTTTGTATGTAGATATATTGTTTTTAAAATTCAATTATAAAATGTAAATAAAACTTCAAATTGCAACGTTAAATACATATCTTTCAAAATTTGTTTTTAAGTGATTTTGTATACTTTAAATTATACGTTAAATAACTTTCAAAATTTGTTTTTATGTGCTTGTTTTTTATATATCATATTTTTATGATTTACTGGTGCCTATTATTCCTCCATGCTGGTGCTATTTAAAAAAATTTGCCTTTTGTTCATTAAAAGAAAGTATTGTTAATATACGCAAATTTTATTTTCTCTAATGCAATCGATCCTAAATTTCGACTCTGGAACTATTGTAATTAATCAGTGCTGCAAAATGAAAGCAATGATAAAAATGTTTCCAGACTTTATTTCTTGTAATTACATAAAAGCTAAAGAAAAATATAAATTATTAAATTATTTATTCTCTTTTTTGCTAAAGACGTTTCAAAATTTTAAATTCTATACTTGAGAAAATTCTTCATTTGGCAGAAATTCAAAATTTATTAAAAAATTAATTTATTCAAAAAAACGAAAATAATAATAAAAGAAAATGATATATTGTATGACAATGAAACTACATAAAAACTGACATTTCATAATTTTGTTAAACCAAGATTTAATTGAATAACTTTCTGTCAAATCAAATTCTACATTTTAGGATACTTTTATTAAAGATTAATATTGTTTTTAGTTCACAAAAAATGGTCTTTCTTTTAAGATAATGATTTTATTTTTATTATAATTTTATTTATTTATTTTACAAATAATTTCAAAATTATGAATAATTCAAAAATATTGCTTATATTTTGTTTTGGACTTAAATTTCAAGTAGAAAAATGAAAATAAACGAAAACAGTTAAGCTAGTCAAAATAAATTTGAAAATAATAATGTGAAACATTTTTTATCTGCATTGTCAGTAAAACCTAATGATTCGTTTCCATAAAATATTTGAATTGTAATTCAATTATTGTAGTTAATTTCAATTGTAATTAAAATATTGTTGTTCGTTTCAATTCTAATTGAAATATTGTAGTCGATTTCAATTGTAATATTACAGTTCATTTCAATTAAAATTGAAATATTTTAGTTCCTTAACATTTTTTTCAATTTATAGTTTACTCAGATCGCTTTATCCTAAATTAATAAATTAATCTTCCTAATGAAATTATAAATAAATCATAAAATTTTGATTTTATAGAAAGTTTACTTAGATTCTTCTTTACATTCAGATATACATAGGATGCATGTTCCGCGAGTAATTTAATAAATTTAAATATTTTTATGAAATCTTACATACTGAAATAGTACATTACTAAAAAAAGTATCTTAGAATAACAAGGAATAAAAATTATTGCAATACTTTTATCATACGATTTCATTGTGCAAAAATAAATACGAAGTATCAAAAAATCAAATTACTAAAGTAATTATTTAATAAACGAGTAATTATTTAATTGAAAGTTTATTTCAATTTGAAACACATTTTTCAGATGGAGAATTCAAACACACTTACCTGTCGAATTATTAATACAACCTAAATTATAACTTTCAAAACAATGTCTCTTCAATTTAGATTCAAAAACAAAATAATTTAGAATTTCGCTAAGAATTCAAGAACAAAATAATTTAGAATTTCGCTAAGGATTAAAAAACAAAGTAATTTAGAATTTCGCTAAGGATTCAAAAACAAAGTAATTTAGAATTTCGCTAAGGATTCAAAAACAAAGCAATTTAGAATTTCGCTAAGGATTCAAAAACAAAATAATTTATAATTTCACTAAGAATACAAAAACAAGATATTTTTGATTCTTATTTTACAAATAGGTAAAACAAATTAAAAAATATGTTGATGTTATTTTATTGGATCCATATATAATTGTAGTAATAGGTTTTAATTTTGTTTGTTAAAAGGTCCATACTTGTACAATTTTAACTTGTCAATTAGTTATGTTTTGTTTTTATTACTATAACTTTTTAGATTATAAAAAAATTTTAATCATATGAGTTTGTACAGTTGTGCATACAATTTATTTATTGTATACAATTTATTTATTGTAAACATTTATATATTTTAACATTTTTAAAAAAGAAACAGTTTTCATAAAAGAATTATCATTTTTATGTCTCGTATAACGTTTGTCATCGATTCTTTGTGAAAAATCATAGTGATGTAAATACTTCATATGTAAATACTTCAGTAAATACTTCATTTGAAGAGGCTCTTCGTTGAAGGGCGAAAGCTTAATGAAACTAATTGACTAATTTATAGATAAGTCTCAAATTTATTCTATTTATTTAATTGACTAATTGACAAGTTAAATTGTACAAATACCTTTTAATAAACAAAATTAAAACCCATTACTACAATTATATGGATCTAAAAAATGTTTAATCAAATTTGTACGATGTTTTGAATGTTTTCAACGATATTCTTGTCATGACTTTAAAATCAAAAAGCACGAAACTTTGGAAGATGTAAACTTTTAAAGATGTAAATTTTTAAAGATGTAAACTTTTAAAGATGTAAATTTTTAAAGATGTAAACGTTTAAAGATGTAAATTTTTAAAGATGTAAACTTTTAAAGATGTAAACTTTTAAAGATGTAAACATCTTTAAAATAAAAAAAACATCATTCAATACAAAGATTATATCTTTTTGCTTGAAAATGATCAAAAAAATGTTATAACTAAAAACTAGGTTCTAACGATTATAATTAAACATACACTTCACAAAACGGTATATCCTTTCGCGAAACACACTTGTCTATGTTTAATTTATATATACGAACTGATTGAAAAAATTAAAAACCATCTGTATGTATAAAAAGAAAGAAAGACTTCAGGCAATTGTTTTATCAACATCCCACTCGGATGTGATAAGTTTTTCTCTATAACTCTCTTTATCATTCTCATCTTCAAATTGTTCTTCTTGTTCTTCTTCTTGTTCTTCTTCTTCTTCCACCTCTTCCTCTTCTTCCTCAATAATCATGATTGATTCCTGCGCATCTATGTTATCGCTACTTTGTCCATTTTCCGTTTCCTCATTATATTCCACTATTTCCGTTTCTTCCTCCACATACTGAATCTCTTCTTCTAATCGACTGTCACTTTGCTCATTCAGCATTTCCGATTCCGTCTCCATCACTTCCTCTTCCAACTCTTCCAACTCCTCGACAACTTCTTCCACAATCTCTTCCTGACACGGAGCAATATCTATCGAGTGATAAGCATCATATCCTTGTTTATTTTGCACATCATTTTCTTGTATGTAAACAATCATATCACCCTCCGCACCTTGTTCTACAGTTTCATGATGATCATAATCACCTTCAATCAACATCAACATTTGATCTCCCTGGAATTCTTGAGTATTTGAAGTACCGTCTACCTCAGGCACAATATATTCCGTGTCAGCACTCACATCTTCCGATTGTTCAGTGTCATTGACTCCTAACGAAGTCGCTATTCCACTGACGACGTTACTCAAGGCTTCTGCTTCCGTTGACGGTTTCAGAGGCACCTGTGATCCAAAACTGTCCCGCAAATCCTTATGAGTACAATCTAGATGCACGTGCAAATTTGTTATTCTCACAAAAGTCTTTCCACAATGCGGACAACGATGAGTCTTGTCCTTATTATCACTATTGCTTGATCCGTGTCCAGTACTTATTTCATGACTCGCTAATTCCGCGACGTCTCTAAACGTCTGCAAACACTGCATACACTGAATTCCCTCCGAAGAGGCTAATTGACTGAGACTAGAAGGACGATGTTTGTGATTAATTTGATGTCTGACGAGCAAGGTTTCTGAAAGCGCTACATAAGAACACGCGTGACATTTGGGAAAGCACATGTTCTTGGGTGGAGGCACGTTGTGTTTTGTATAAAGGTGATACATTAAAATATTTCGCTTTGTTGCTTTATAACCACAATGTTCACACACTCTGGGATCAAATTTCTGCTCGTGTACATCTTGCATGTGTCTTCTGTACATATAATAATTTGTGTATTCTTCCTCAAGATCACACTTGCTACATTTCCAAGGTCCCGATTCACATCCATCTGCATTTTCAGTTCTAGTGTCAGCTGCATTTTTGTCACCCATCAAATGATCTGACTTTAAAACAACGTACGACACTTTCGTCTTTGCCGATACACTGGGTTTCGATGATTTCGACTCCTTCTGCATTATTTTCAATCGAATATTTTTATTGTTCTTCACTAAGTGTGGGTATTTTTTCAAGACCTCTTTGATAATTTTTGCGTGATTGTTAATCGAGTCGGCGGGACTTGAGGGGGCGGAAACACACTGTGTTTTGTCGATGTTTTCTTTTTCTTCAAAGTCGAATCTCACTTTTTTTGAAGACGACGATTCTTCGTCTTGATGTTTCATTATGGATTTTGGTCCTGTCCATTCGTCATCGGAACAATCGTTGGAATTTCTTTGTCTGTGCTCACTATCACTGTTATTAAATTTTCTACTGTTATCTTCGTCAATGTTTTCGTTGATATTGCTTGCGCTGTTGCTGTTCTCGGGCGCTTGAACAATAGGTTTTGTGTCGTATGTAATATCGTCAAATGAAGAAAATACTCCAAGTGCATAATCCTCCACTTCTGGAAGGTCGAATCTA
The DNA here is from genome assembly GCA_011057455.1 of Ganaspis sp. Gsp50. NCBI lineage: Eukaryota > Metazoa > Arthropoda > Insecta > Hymenoptera > Figitidae > Ganaspis > Ganaspis sp. Gsp50. Next base: position 1,196 of record WNHD01004732.1, on the reverse strand, counting down.
GATGGACCAGACGTAGTTTCCACTTTTTGATTCAGTGACGTTGCACGAAATGAACTGAAGTCGTAATTTGCAGGAGTTAATTCTGTACTGGTATCTAATTTTCTTTTCCAAATCGGAAGCCTGGAAGTTTAAAAAAATGTTTTTTTAATATTGCAGAAAGCAAGATTACGAAAATAAAAAATAATACAAAATTAATATAAATTAATACAAAATATTATAATTAATAAAAAAAATTAATGAAAAAACATTAATATTCACGGACAATACATGAATATTTACTGAAATCTGATTGACAATGCAATTTCAGGCACAGTAATTTTTGAAGTAATTAACGACTTTGTTGATAACGTGTATTATCTTCAGGATGAAATGTCAAATTACAATGACCACAAGTGACAAAGTAGTTATTTAACCATAAAAACTATTACTTTGTAATTACAAACCCCCAAAAATTATTACAAATTATTGCAATTTAATTACAAATTAAAAAGAATTAAATAAATAAAATTAAAATATTAGAAATAAATTAAATAAAAACCTGTTAAAGTACCAAAATAGCAAAATGATAAATAATTTGAAGATAAATATGTGATGATTAAACACTAAAATATATTGAAAACATTATCTAATAAATCTATATTGAAAGAATAAATAAAAATAAAAACAATAAGAAATAATAAAAAGAAATAAAACATAAAAAAAAACAAAAAATAACATGTCTTCAAATTTTAGTTTGCAAATTTTTCGAAACATTTAAACTTTATAACTAAAAATAAAATGCCTTTATGACTTTATAAAATGACAAATTTTACAAGAGAAAACTTTATTCGAAAATTGTTTATTGATCCCAGAGATTGCTATATTCCAGAGATTGCTATTTCAAATACAGGGTTTCTACAAATTTGTCTTCACAAAATTCCATGACTTTTCCATGATTTCCATGAGAAAGATAGATAAATTTCCATGATGTTTTTTAATATATTTTTTCATTAAAAATGAAATTTTCAATATTTTGTAAAAATTTAAATTATTATGATATTATAATACTTTTAAAATATTTAAAGAACCTAATATTTTACAATTTGTTTATACTAATCTATTTAATACTTAAAATGTTAATATTTTTAATTACTGTGCAATATCTTGAAGTCTTTTAAAGAATTTTAAAGTAATTTTAAGTATATTTGAGTATTTTG
>WNHD01004731.1:0-10912 GCA_011057455.1 Ganaspis sp. Gsp50 | reverse complement strand
TTTGCTATGGAAATTGTTTTTAAGGTTAAGGTTGCAAAGAAAAATTGTTTTTATATAATTTGTTAAAGTAGTTACTAAGTGATGAATGTAAAAAAATTTGTTAAGACAGACAGACAGACAGAAAGATTTTTTTTATTTTTAGAATCACATTTATTCTTATCCATGGTAATGGGTAAAAAAATACTTTGCCTACCAGCACTTTGGATGCGCGGGCTAGCTGAGACGCCCGCCGAAGGCGGGCTCGACAGCTAGTATTGTATAAATAAGAAGAAAAATATCCGTAACTACTAGTAAATCTGAGTTTTAAGAAATATTTAATAAATCACTTTATGTGCAAACTATACTTGAGCTTATATTATGAAAATGACAGTTTGTAACCCATCCTTACCGGAGGTCTGTGATCGAACATTTGATGATAAGGAAATTCGCTATACGGATTAAAATGATTATTTAATGTTTGCAACATTTTTAAAACAAAAAACCTTTTTTTTATTACTTATTAAAATAAAAAATTATTTCTATAACTTTTATTATTACAAATAAATAAAATATAATAGTAGACAATTAATTTATCTAACTTTAATATTTTCTTTTACTTAAATGAATTTTTTCACAAATATTTATTTTTTAAATAAATTTAATCGTGAAAATTATAATATTTTACTTACCTTGTTATTACATTTTTGAAAAGAAAAATAATTTTTGTATTTTTACTTTTTCTTTTATATAATAGTCGATTTTTTGCTTATTTAACGCTTGAGTTTTTATTTTTGTTTTAAGAATGTTGCAAACATTAAATAAGTATTTTAATCCGTACAGCGAACTTCCTTATCATCAAATATTCGATCACAGACCGTCGGTAAGGATGCGTTACAAACTGTCACTTTCATCATTTAAGCTCAAGTATATAGTTTGCACATAAAGTGGTTTATTAAATATTTCTTAAAACTCGGATTTACTACTAGTTACGGGTATTTATCTTCTTATTTATAAAATAATAATTTTAATCATTTCGATTGTTTACAAGCACCCGTAATATTTTATTATATATTTTAAGCACGAAAAACATTCGTGCCGGGCAGTTTTAATTTGATTAAAGCTTCCTTTTTTAATTATTTGCAGTGAAAAACAGTTTTCCTTGATAGTATATGTACACACAGAAAGTATAAAGTACATATTTATCACAAACTCATTTTGGTTGCAAAGAATGAAAAACAAATCTTTACTCAAGTTAAAACTATCATCAAACATAACCTATCATCGTTTGATTCTAAAGGGTCGTCCTCAAACTACATAGCCATTTTTTGGAAATTTTGATCTCTCTCTCCATGCAGCGTTGCTCCATACATTGGCGCCATTCTTTTCTTCTTATCGTGTAACAAGTATCTTGACCTCCTTCACCCTTACCGACACTTAGTATATGGATAAATAAAGTTCCCTTCATTCGGAGTGTGACACATATAACAAAGCTTCTGCTTATGTTGGTTTTATTGATTATAGATTTCTAAAATTAAAGCTTCATCGTTATCTTAACTACGCTTAGAATAATTAATTTTTTCAGGTCACTCTTTAGGAGCACATGTAGCAGGAAATGCAGGAAGTGCTACAAAGTACGGAAGAATTGGAAGAGTAACGGGACTTGATCCTGCTCTTCCCGGATTCCATATATTCGCAACAGAAAAAGAGCGACTGGATCCATCCGATGCTAATTTTGTTGATGTTATTCATTCATGTGGAGGAGTCTTAGGTTATCTACAACCGTTAGGTCACGTTGACTTTTATCCAAATGCTGGAACAGCAGTGCAACCAGGATGTTGCTGTATCCCTGAATTGCTTGGTATATTATTTTTACCTTTTTTTGTAATTTTTATAATCGAAAAGAAAGATCTCTTTTTTTGATTTATTGGCCTGAGGAATAACCAATTATAAAGCCAAGAATAGAAAGATCGTTTCTATTGCAGAGGTCGTCTGTATGCACAACTGCGCATGCTTTTCGAAACATTTTTCATTGGTGGAAGCTTTGTGGACAGAAATTACAATCATGTCCAAAAAACTTAAACCGATGAAAAATGATTTCAGAGGCATGCGCAGTTGTGCATACGGACGATCTCTAGCATTCAAGCTAGCATTTTTGTTCTACTATATATAAAGTTGCATTTACACCTTGTATTCCAAAAAGAAAAATCTACGATGGACTAAAAAAGACAAACAGTATATCTGTCTTTCTATTTCTAATGTGGATACTGAGATTTGGACAAGTTTTACAAAAGGTGTAAATGCATCTGGCTCTAACCACCTCAACTGTAACAAGAAATTTTTATCTCGAACAAAGTGGTTGAGGACAAATTTTAGAAATAAGTGGTACTTAACATAGATACATGTTTCAACAGAAAATATGTTTTCTAAATTTTTAGTAAAATATTTCTACACTGAGAAAAAATATAAGCAACGTTAGCTCTGCGAACAACGAACAACGAACAAACTTGGGTTCCTCATAAGTTAACTTGGATTCTTCATAAGTTAACGTAGCTTCTATCCGGTTAAACTGTTGTTTCTGCTTAGTTCGCAAGCTATCGTTGCTTATATTTTTTCTCAGTGTCTGAACAAACAATTTTTAATACAACAAATAATTGCAATAGTATTACAATTAATTAAAATTCTTAATTCTAATTATTTTGAAATTCATTTCAATTCTTTTACGTTAAGATTAATTATTTGCTCATAAAAATATTTTACAAAACAATTATATTTTTTAGCTTCTTCTTTACTGAAAACAATAATTATTTCCTTAAACTTCTTTATTAATACAAGAATTTTGTAGCAATGAATATTTTAGTGGTTTTTCAGACATAATACTGTGTGAAAAGAAGTTAGTTAGATTTATTTATTTTTCACAGAGGCATGCAGTCACGGTCGATCTTACTCTTACTTCACTGAAAGTATTAACGAAAAAAGTGGTCTTCTGGCAACGCAATGCGATACTTGGGATGCTTATGTTAATAAACACTGCGTCACAAAGCACTCAGTTCTTATGGGAGAACATGTTGATAGATCAGTGACAGGAACTTACTTTTTGAAAACCAGAGGTGAACCTCCTTTCGCTTACATGGAAGAAGTCAACAACAATTTATGAAAAATCAACACAGAGAAGATACCAATTAAATTTAAAAGTCTTCTAACTATTATCAGCATTATAAAAATCTAGTCGAGTCTTCGCTGAGAAATAAACAAATTGAAATTGAACTTAAATTATATTATATATAATATATATACATATGTATATATACCAAGTAATTTAATTTTTATATTAATTCGTCTTATTTCATCAAATGTTTATTATCAAAATATCTTATTTCATCATAAAATATTTTTTTTTATTAAATACCAATTATTTAATGCATTTAATTTAATAATAAATATTATTTCAAAATAAACTGTTTATGACAAAAGATCTAACGAGATATTTTTCCTTGAAATTTGAATTTTCAAGTCATAGAAGTCAGAGGTTTCTTTTTATGAAAACTTACAATGAGTAGTGTTATAAATAATAAATTTTCTTGGCGATTTCGAGAAGTAAAGAAAAATGCGTATTGGCAGCATATTTTTTATTCGTTGAAAACAGTCGATTTCAATTGCTTTCGACTAACTCAATAATAATATAATTATAATTGGTGTTACTTCAAAGAAGTCATCTAAATCTAACACATTCAAATTTCATTCTTCGCAGCGAAAAATAAACTAATTTGAACCAATGATAATGTTTCCGGAAAAAAAGAAACATCAAAATTGATAAATCGACTTCTAAGATGAAATCCTCATTAAAAGCATGTCAATGTTGTCCTTATTTCTCAATGGAAACACCAAAACAAGTTTATGACAATTTGTACCTGCTTTTAAACAAAGCGATAAAATGATAATAATAATAATATAACATTTTTGATGAGAATGTAATAATAATGATAATAATAATAATAATAATAATAATAATAATAATAATTATAATTATAATTATAATAATAGTCAACAAATATTTTAATTAATTAACAATTTAGTAGCAAAATAAGGATTTGAAATTGAAAAAAAGGCCAAGAAAAATATAATAGGCATAACAATTTAGAAACTGCTAACTTCTTAATTCTTCGTGTGTACAATTTAGCGTAAAGTGTTCCACATTCAGCAAAGTGGATTAATGAATACAAAAGTACGTTTCCAATTTTCTCATCATGTCTAATAACTCTATTTATGGCACAAAAACGAAAGCGTATTACAATTCAATTCTGTCCAAAGCAGCGAATTAAGGGTGTTCTACTCACATGGAGAATTTTAATTTTAAATCTCGAACCTTTATTAGAATTTTGATTATCAAAAATTGGCCAATTAACCCTCAGCTTTCGAAAACTGCTTCCCAACTCATTCTGAGTAATGACTTTGAGCAATGACTTTTCATTAATTAGAAATTAATTTTTTTCAAATTAATTTTCACTCTATTTTTCACCGTATTCAAATCCTGAAATGAACAAAATAAAATCAACGAAATCACATGAAGCATTTTAATAAACAAAATATTATGAAAAAAGATATTGGCAAAAGTATCAAGTAAAAATGGAACACCCTTAAAATGCTTTCTGAATTAACATTCTTTGAAGAAAATGAACTCGAATGATAGAGTTTAATCTGAAAATGTTGAGGATTTCCAGTTGTTAGTCATGAATGGAAAATATGCTTTATTCTGCGTTTAAATGCGAGCCCTAACTAAATATTAAGTACCTATAACTACTAATTTATGTACATGCAAAACTCTTGCTTGAAAGTGTCTCGATTCAAAATATTTCGCTTTAATAAATACAGTATTCGCATTGATAATTACAATATTTTACAATCGCTTAAAGGTACAACGAACGTTCCAAATTCCGTAAAATTATTGTTAGTCCCCTACTTATCTAGAAAAAAAATTCTGCGGGTTTTCTGTTAGTAACAGGCATTCTCTTATATTGTAGATATGCAAGTACTTCAAGGCAAAACAATAGTCTTTGCAAAATAGGGTTGCTTGTTACTAATACTAATTAACTCAGTAGCGCAATCGACTTTTTTTATACAATATTATTGGATTTTTTTTGTCATTTACGTAAAGTAATCCAGTCAAGGAATTACTTCAATTTTAATTCAACAATTGAGATATCGGGACATAAAATGTGTCTGAACTTGCGTAAAAATATCGTCCAAGTCATAAATTTTCAAATAACCTTACAACTCTTAAAACAATCATATAACCATTTTTTTCAAATTTTAAAATTTTCCTATCTTTAATCATTAAAAATTACAATTACGTTGAAAAACAAAAACGAATTTCAAAAATTGAATTAAATAAAAAAAAAAAAAAGGAAAAAAAAAGCTTTAAAAAAAGGAAACACAGAAGCAAACGATTATAGGTTATGTTTGATGATTGTTTTAAGTTGATTAAAGATTCGTTTTTAATTTTTTGTAATCAAAAGAAGTTTTTTACGAATACTTTGTGTGTATACTATCAATAAGAACTGCTTTCGACTGCAAGTAATTGAAAAGGAAGCTTTAATCATGTTAAAACTATCAACAAACATAACCTACAATTTTTCCCTCTAAGGTCCCTTTTTTCGGAGCGCGATACATATATATCGTAATATTTTCAATCAAAAATTTTGAAATGAATTCTAGAGACTGTAAATAATTAAAAAAAAACAATAAAATATTTTATAAAAAAAAAACTGACTGAAAAATTGTAAACTCTCACTAAAAAATCAAATTGACACTAAATATTTTGGTCTACATTTTCCTTACTTATTTTACTTGATTTAAAATCAAAATTAAATAGTCACAATCGTTGAAGCAGATATTTTTTTTATTTTAAGAATTGTCTAACCAATTCAAAATTTGGACAATACTTTTACGTAAATTTAAAAATTCATCATTTTTCCTTACCGACAGTTCAGTTTAGAAGAAATAGATTTGAAATTTGCGAATTTCACGATTACTCTAATGTTATTTGTCATGAATATTGAAAATGAAAATTTTCCTGAAAATTCAGTAAATCTAAAGTTTTAACTTTAATATATTTAAATGTCATAATATTGGTATTTTATGTCTCGACATTAATAATGATATATTTAAATGTAAAAAATTTTAGAGTGGCCATTATTCAGTCTAATTACTTGTTTTCTCTTATTATACATATAAATTGAAAATATTAAAGGCTATCTGTATATAGGTTATGAAAATTTCAACAGTTATAAAATTTCCATCTTATGGGACAAATAACATTTTCTTGGAATCAAAAAAATTCGAAAATTAAATTATTTATTTCATGAAACAGACAAGTCACGATTTACAATTAGCGCATCAACTTTTATAACTTCTATTTTCTACAAAAGTAGAATATAGAAATAATTATTATACACATATTTAAATATAAAGATTCCAAATATTATCCAATTACTTTTTTGTTTTATTATCTCACTTTTTCTTTATTAAAAAAAAAACAACAAAAGAAGAAATATGTTTTTTCGTGTATTTCTTTTAGCAAAGACACAAAACGTTTATTATTTACAATTTCTCGTTTTAATTTCTGTTAAGAATTACGATTTGAATGTTTCATGAAGTTCATTTGTAGTTTAAATTTCAAAGTTTGGTATACAAAGCAATTTAAAATCAAACTCGCTCAAGCATTTAAATGTCAGTTTTATAAAAAGGATTAAAATAATAACTATGAATTTAACAAATTCAAATAACAAGTATGAAGGATGAAGAAATTATAATTAATTTTTAAATGTCAGCATTTGGCCAATATTGGATTTTGAAAAATTTTAATTTTAAAAATACAAATTAAAAAATAATTAATATAACTGAAATTGAGAATGCTTAAATAAATATCTATTAATAATAAAATAAAATTATAGTAGGTATATTATGAATATAACACAATCTGTAATTAGATACAATATACTATAAACATCATTTAAATGTACATGTGACGCGCTTCGAAAAAGGGACCTTAGAAGGAAGAAATTGTAGATTATGTTTGATGATAGTTTTAACATGATTAAAACTTTCTTTTGAATTCAAGTCAAGATGACTCGATCTCTTAATTTACCTTTTTAATTATTTGCAGTCGAATACAGTTTTCATTGATAGTATACACACAAAGTATTCATAAAAATAATCCATTTGATTGTAAGAAATTAAAAAAAGTATTTTTAATCAAGTTAAAACTATAATCAAACATAACCTATAATCGTTTGCTTCTAAGGTCCCTTTCTTCGGAGCGCGACTCACATTATTACAATAAATATCTATTAATTAAATTTAATGTTTGCATGTCAATATTAAAAAGCAAGAGTTTGATTTTAAGTCACTGCTCAAGTGTAATGCTTATTTACACAAGTTGAGAGAGAGATCGTTTGTATTAAAACCACATACCGCGACGTTGCCTGAAAAACTCCTTCAGGAATTAAATTGGCTTATATAACAGCGTAGTGACGTATTTTTTTCGATAGCGATGCGTAGCTGAGAGAACCATCACACTATCTTTGATACTTAGGGCATAAAGGTGATTTAACATGACGTGGTTTGGTTCAGGCAGGAGAGTGGGTTCACACTGAAAACATATTAATCACAAGTCAGGTTATCACACTAATTTTATCAGATTTCACAAATTATTAATTTGAATTTGTTAATACATTGCACTAAAGCCTTGATTTAGTTCATTTCGAACTTTATACTAAATCGAGGTTCCGATGCAATAGCAATGCAGGCTTCGAATTGAACGAAAATAGTCAAAAAAATATGTTATAAATAGATATAATTTATACTATTTTGTTTACTATTTCTGTTTACTGTTTTTCTTATTTTGTGAAAATTAAAACTTGAATCGGGACGAATTTATTTTCCCCAAATATAAATTAAAGTAAATTCAATTTGCTCAAAGTAAATTCAATCAAATTGCTTATTAAAAATTGTATGAACCCGAAAATCTTTTAAACATAGTTTTCATGTTATTGAATTTTCATTTAACATAATTTTGTCCTATCATGGTCCAATTCTGTCTAAAAAAAAGACATGGCATAAAAACATCAAAAATATCAATAGAAATTTTTGTGCAAAAACAAGTGACATAATCTAAATCATCACACTGTTTGAGACAGCGCGCCAATATTCAAAATAATGACATTCAATATAAAAAATTATTTCCAAAAATAACTAAATAAAAAGATAATTTAGAATGAAAGCATAAAGATTTATTGCCTTCTATTCACAAGATATCAAATAATACTTGCACCAAGCGAGAGCTTTAAACAATTTAATATAAACATTTTATTTAGAAAAAAGTAGCGTGGGAACAATAGCCCCTGGGAAAGAACAATAGCCCCAGTCGACGATAGCTAAAATTACAGAAATTAAATAAATAATGGAATAAACCAATAGAAGAAAAACATATTGTTAAAATTAAATTCCAATTAATAATTTCGTTATAGAAAATAAAGTAAAATTTATATTTTAAATAAATTTAAAAAAAATTAATTTTCTATCTTTTTCTTTAATTGCTATGAAAAAAAACTTTTAAAGCATTTTAATGCTTTATTTGTTGAAAAGAAAAACAGTTACTGAAAAAGTTTTTGCCAATATTTAAAAAATTAAATTGAATTAAAAAAAATGTTAAATTGTGACTACGGGTTATATTTTGGTTAAATAAATAAATAAATAAATATAAAAAAATACTAAAACAAATTTTACTTATGTTGGAAATTTGAATTATTTAAATAGGTTTAATTTTTAATTCATTTAGTTCTTTGTTCATTGCAAAAAAATAATTTAAAAAATACCACAAATTGAAATAAAAATATTTACTAAATTAAAGCTTACATTTTCTATCAATTAAAAGTATTAAAAAATATTTAATGCTAATCTAGTATTAGGAAATGTAATAAAAAACTAACATACATTGAAATAAAGAAAAGTGCTAATATAAATCTAATTTTTTTCTAATTAAAATATTTATTATTAATTATTAATGTGTTTAATTTTGTTCTTCGATATATTTCAATTGAAGAATAATAATTAAACATTTAATACAAAAATGAAATTATTAAAATTTGTAACTTTGTTTAATTTATGTTTAACTGTAAAAAAAAAGTAAATAAACCAATATATAATTTACTAAAAAAAAAGACATAACATGAAAAGAACGAATGGAAAAAATTCGAAACTAGAAATATATTGATGTATAGAAAATGAACATGATTGGTCAAAATTGAGAATTATATTAAAAATAAATATTGCACGATACCATGATATTTTAGACATAGAAATTCAAGTAAGAACTTATAAAATTGAATATTATATTTACAAAATATTCCATTCAATTTATCATCATTTACGTGGAAATTAAAAATACATATTTGTTAATTGTTAACAAAGACAGTAAATCGCGCGAGTTTATAAATTTAAATATTGCAATTATTATTATTTTTTATACTTGCAAATAAGAACATTAATAAAGAACATTAATAAAGTACATTCATGAAATAAATTTGTTGAAAATAAATGAAAGAAATTCAAATTAATACATAAATATGACACGCTGTTTACAGACTTGATTTTTTATTTTGTTTAAAAGAAAAAGAGTATTCAGAAAAAAACAACGAAAAACTTATTATGTAAGGACATTTAATTGAACATAGAAAAGTAATTAAGTCAGCCGCTTGCGGCTGACGACTGCGATAGTATTACAATAAAATTTATATTATACTGAATTTTCCTTTTCCAGAATAATTGACTAACATAATTTTTATCTACTTTAATTTTTAATTAAAAATATTATTTTTGTAGAATTTTCATTAAACATTACGTTTCTTTAGTGGAATATTTAGTTAACAGATTTATTATATTTTGCCGAATCTCTATTTATCATAATGAAATTCTTTAATCATTTCTATCTGCCAGATTTTTTTAATTATCCGATTGTTTATAATATGTACCTTTTAATTAGCCTAATTTCAATACAGTACAATCTTCATTTAACCGAATAGTAATTAAAACATATAAGTATACTATCAAATTATTATTAAAACTATTTATCTTGTATAATTTCAGGAAGTTATAAAAAACTCGGGAAGCACAAATTTCATTCAACAGAATTTTTATTTGTGACGCTCTCCGAAGAAAGAAACCAACAAGCTAAACTTATTGAAAGAGACCTTAGAAGAAGAAAATTGTAGGTTATGTTAGATGATAGTCTTAACTTCATTAGAGCCTCCTTTTTAATTATTTGAAGTGGGAATGCAGTTTTTCTTGATAGTATACAGATATACTCAAAGTATTCATGAAAAAGTCTTTTCAATTGTAAATAATTAATAACGAATCTTAAGTCAACTTAAAACTATCATCAAACATTAACTCTAATCATTTGCTTTTAATGTCCCTTTTTTCGGAGCGTGACACATTTATGCTATTTTTTATGAGTCTGAATTTGTAATTAACATAATTTGTATTATATTTTACGGTTAATAAAATAATTTGTGTCACTTTACGAACAGGGTTGTTCCACACAGTCTATTTCACTATAAATTTCTTGTACCAAAAAGTACCAAAAATTGTACTTTTAAGTACAATTTATTGTACAACTATTAATTTATTGTATTATCAAGTACAAAAAAATTACTTTTATGTAACACTTTGCGACAAAAACTCGACTAAGTCGATGCTTTTAACGTTCTAGAGATTAAAAAGAGGGGAAATCGTACTTTTAGGCACAGGTCTCCCCTCCAACACAGGTGGTCAAGCAGGACTACCAACCTAAATTACTCGTAATTCATATAAACGTTCCTAACTTATCAGCTGTCATGTCATGTCGCGTCTTCAATCTCGTGAAATATTGCTAGTG
>WNHD01004730.1:0-10912 GCA_011057455.1 Ganaspis sp. Gsp50 | reverse complement strand
GTCCAATATTGGTCGCCTTTATTGGACCGGTATACGGAGTTCCGGCTCCCAATGTTGGACCAATATTGGACCCATGCAAAATTTCTTACTGGGTAGTAAGATAATTTGTCACGAACTTAAACTTAAACTTTACTTTTGTAACTTTATAACTTTTACTGCTTAAAACTTTTTTAATTTCCGCACAAATATTTTTATAATAATTTGCTTTTTTTTCAATTTCAACCTTTTACTTTAATAACATTTATACATAATTAATAACTCTTAAATTTTTTTAACTTTATATGATAATAAAAATTAAATTATCGCTTGTGGGATCGGAATGATATATCGTTATTGTTTGAACCCCTTCAGCTAATTTGAGATCATGAAATAGAGATTTCAGAGAACCATAGCAACGGTTCTGACAGTAAGTTAAAGTCAGATCGTTGATGGTCTAATTGGAATATGTATACATGATTAAACGTTAACACACATACACACGTACATACATTTCATAAAAATAAAGGTATTTGGACACTTGAATACACACTTCAAAAAGAAGTATCTTTATATAGTGACTACAAAGCTACTTAAAATAACTTAAATTAACATGTGCGTTAAAAATTTTATTACAATTTTTCGTATCCTAGATAATTTTTAATGATAATTTTTAATGAACAATTTACAGAATGTCCTTACCCTAAAATTTGCACTTGACAAAACTTAAAATTGAAAAAAAATCGTTGCTTCTGCAAAAGACTATTAAAAATTACCAAAACAAGTTGCAAGACTATAATTGTTATATCAATAAATTATGAATTAATTATTCTTAACTAGGATGATGCATTTCAAATAAGTGGCTTTTTATTTACAAGAGTTGCAATTGTAACAATGACTATTATCATCAATTGTTTCAATCAATTCATGACATGACCTTTCATTGTAAATGTATACGTACCTCGTATTATGTTCCTGAACTTACTAACAATAAGAACTTTTTTAATTTTAATGAATGAAATACCGACATTTGTTATAAAATTAAGTAATTCATTAATTTTAATTTATTCTTAAAATAAATTGTAGACTTGAGTATTTAATGATATAATTATATGCTATATGTTAAATTATACATGTTATATTACATTATACATGTTATTACATTATACATATTATTACATTATACATATTATTACATTATACATATTATTACATTATATACATATATTATTACATTATACATATTAGTATATTTGGATGAATTACATTCGCTGTCATAATAATTTCAAAACGATTTTTGCACACAATCTCATTTCTATGAAATTCATATAAATGAATCTTTCGAAATTTTGTAAAACTGCGTTCTTATATACACTTTTATTTAGTAATAAAAACTGCTTTTCAGTTTTGAAGTTATGTTGACCAATTGAACATCCTTAAAACGTTCACATTAATTTCTCTTTGTATGAAAAGTATTCTTACAAATAAGCAAAAACATAGGCAATAAAAATAAATTGCTATTGTATAAACGAAAAAAGCCAGCAATTTTTGAAACTATCATTTGAAAATTAATATTAAGTTAGCGATTACTGGTAGCACTCCTATTTCGATTGAATTTCCTATGGAAATGGGCGTCGCGACGCCACATGGCTTGCCTCAAAACGATGCTAGAAAATGCACGGAAATAACCTAGCGATATAACGCTGGGACCTAGATTACATCGTGATACTCATTTTTGTACTATATCTAGCTTGTAGCTTTCAAAAAATTTTCCATTTTTTTTAGACAGAATAAATTATTTGATTTTTTCTTATCTTTTCTTCTAATAATTCTTTTCTTAAAATTTTCTTATATCTTGCTTATCTTGAGAAGATATTGGATAATTGAGGCTCAAATATTGCAAATGCAGTAATTAATATACTATTAATAGTATTAAATTTAATCACTTCGTAATGTAAAGGTTTAAACAATAAAAAAATCTTGCAAACGGTGGAAAATCGCAAGTGAAGTTTATCTAACATTGTTAGATACTTATAACCTCACTTGTTGTATACTTAACCTCACTTAAGTAAAAATTTTTCGGGGACCTTAATTATATAATTAGAGCGTGTAAAAACTTCTGGCCTTTGGGTCGTAAAAATAAAAAACAAAGTTTCTTTTGAGACAAGAATATATTATTGTGTCGAATGCATTTTCGCTGTGAACACAGCTCATCAGGACTATATACAAATCACACTAATTCTAGTTAGATATAATTCACAGAAGCTTGTAGGTAGGTATGTAGATTCCGTTTAATAGAGGAATGGGACACATGGGATAGAGGTGTGTTCAAAATCAAAATAATGGGTCCTTAAAACCGTTATTTTGATTTTAAAAACCATTATTTTGATTTTAAAAACAATTATTTTGATTTTGAAAACAGAAAAATGTTATTTTTCCAGATACAAATACGAATTCAATAAATTTCAAACAAAATGCAGAATTGAAATTTGCAATTGAATGGATTCGATTATAGGAGATCAATGCCATTTTATCTCAATTATCAGGGTCAATAAATAAGTTAAAATTCCTGTAATCTCGGGAGGAAATTTAAAAGTATATCTTTAAAGGTCAAGCGTTATTTATAGGATTTGCATATTCCAAAGCAGTCGACCGCTTCAATAAATTGCGCTACGTTTCGTGAATGAAGTAAAAGCTATACTCGTTTCTTTATATAAATGACACGCTTGTACATTATTATTCCAACCACTGGATATTTGTTACGTTGGCACCCGTAACACGTTTCGTACACAATATTCGTGTAGTGAGAAGTAATGCATTCCTCGGAATTACTCTTTGTAACCTTTCTGTGATTTTAGAAACGTTTATATTCTAACCGCTAATTTTTTTTATAAGAACAACAATTTATTATCATTAAATAATAAGTAAATAATAAAATTATTATTATATAATATTTATTTATATTAACAAAAGTTTTTCTTGAATAAATGATCCTAGTCACCATATCTTCTTTAATAATATTTATTATTAAAGAATATAATATTATTATAATAATGTTTATTATTTACAATATTTATAATAAATGTAAAATAAATAAGGTAAAAAATGCGTTTAATATCGAAACTGTGGTAAAATTATTAAATAATTAAATTCCAACGCAACATAATTTTTATAAATAAATAAATTTCACGTTCCTTTCAAGTTAAATGCAAAAAATCAAATTTTATTGGTTTTTTATGTTTTTCACCATGAAGGTGACCTAGTCGCCAATTTTCTCTGTGATTTTCGTAATCAGCGTATCAAAATACGTAAGTATACGTTGTGACATCAAAATCTGTGGGTTGGGCTATTCGAAACTTTATCCTAACATTTTAATTATAATAATAATTATAATAATAATAATAATAATAATAATAACAATAATAACTTAGTTTATATATTATATATTATTATATATTATATACTTGTTTTGTAAAAAATAAAATAATAATAATAATAATAATAATAATACTAAGCATTAAAAGTCACAGAAATTTCTTTAATATTTTTCTCAAATAAATATTGAAAAAATTGTGATAAACAAATGTCTAATTATAAAATTTATATGAATCTTCAACACATGAATTATAGATTTATAAATGCAGATTTGAACTTATAGTAACTTTAGCTTTTTCAAAACTCTTTTCAAATATGGTCAAGTATTTTTCTCAACACGAAACACAAGACATTTCTGAAAACTACTTGTGAAAACTGTCAAACACTGAAGCCAGTCGTCCGCCATATTGATTCTGTCAGCCACTGTCAGCTGAGAATCCAGGGACGTGAAACTAATTTTCGAGTTTAATAAAAAGACCTTGAAAACAATAAAATCACGATTATTATTAAAATGTATAATTCTGATTAATTTTCAATGAAAAAAACAATGCCAAGGACACGTAATGCATCTTTTCCTACTTTCTTTCATCTAGTTTATAATTATACTCAAATTATCGTTTCTACAGACTCTCAGGTTTCCTGCTTCAGAGTCTTTTATCTGACGGAATTCGCAGAATCCTGTAAATTACAGGCAAGCAGAAGAAGAAGTCATATGTTTCTGTGTGACACTTTCGAGGTTAGAAAGTTAAAAAAAGTACTTGACGTTATTGTTTATTTTTCATCGATTAAATGTTATTTTTTTCAAATAATTTAGAAAGTAATGCAAATCGTACAAACAACCACATTTTTTAAACGCTCCAATTCTTTTGCGACGTTTTCCTAACCTCAAAAACTAAGTGATTGAATTAATTGTGACCTTGGTGTGGCCAATTCAATCGCCTAAATAGTTACTCAGTAATTTTCAAGTGTTATTATAGTGACGAGTTTCTAATTGAAATTTAAAAAATAGAAAACATTTCTAATCTACTATAAGGAACATAGTATCCTGGACGTATACTACTTTTAAAAGTAAACGTCACACGTCTTGTTCGAAGATGCGTTCCTCAGTATTCGACTTGACGTTTTGGAATGAGATTGGATCGCAGTAGAAGCCACAAGCCAAATTCTTTTCCTCTTAGCGCATTCTCTTCTCTATCTTTTACTCACCTTTTTCATCCTTCTTCCTCTCTCATGCTTTCGTGACTTTTTTCTATACAGCGCTCAAAAAGCGTTTTCCAGGGAACCACTCACTTGTACAAACTACGCGAATTTTCTTTACAAAGTCTTGAGAAAATTGTCGACTTAACAAAAACTTTCATGACCGTCCCTTCAATAAAAAAGTTTTTAACGTTGCCCTGCCTGACAAACTTCTTTCGTGAAAATTGTGCATTTTATCACGTTCCTTTTTTTCTCCACGATTTTTCCCTGTCTCTTTTAGCACACGGCAAACTTTTACAGAGCAAATAGAAAGAAAAACTTTTCAGCATCAAGAGCGATTAATTAAAACTGTTCAGAGTCGAGTGTAAAAAATTATAACAACTTGGAAATACTTAACAAAGTATTATTAGAAATGTTTAACAAATTATTATTAGAAATACTTAAGAAATTATTATTAGAAATACTTAAGAAATTATTATTAGAAATACTTAACAAATTATTATTAGAAATACTTAACAAATTATTATTAGAAATACATTTCAGAATCATGTTTTTTAATTTTTGATACTACAGATGATTATATATAAAAATAGTATTCTTTAGAAAAAATAAAAAAAAGAAGCAAAAATACAAGAAAAAAGAATAGGAGAATGTACGGGTAGTTTGTCAAAAGAATTTTTTTTTTGTTTTCACGCCCGTAATTTTGCTTTTTCAAGAAATTAATTTCCGCACAAAAGAGCACAAATGAGCACAGGTTCAGTTTTTTGAGAATTGTGATTTTTCAGTTCTAACTTCCTAGACATGGCCAAGGCTTAAAGAAAAATTGTATTGTTACGTTCTTTTTTCCGTTCGAGGTTCCGTTTATGTTTTCTTAATAATATAATGAAGAATTGATGTTGGAATATTAAGACTAGATGATGTATGAGGCTGTTTTATGTACCGCGAGGAGGCATCAACTATATCGGATATGCAGTTTTCCTTGAAGAACCGCTTCTTGATCGATGCAGTATTTTCACATGGTGCATACTAACAAGAAAAGAACTTGAGAATTTTTTAAATATCATCGCAATCGATATACATCGCTACTCAGAACTACGCCAATCGATATTAAGCGTGCATTCTTAATCTTGATTGGCGTGCTGTAAACTATTTTCTGCACAATTATTCTTAATGAATGAACATTGAGCTAATCTGTCTAAAACACAGAGAATTTAAGACTATAACGAGAAAGCTAGAAATCCATTTTTCTCCATGTTATAACAAATTGTCCTTTTGCTACGTGATTAATATTTATTTTGTTATGAATTTAAATTAAATAAGGATTCTTTCTCTACGTATACTTTCCCATTGTATACTTAGTGGTATACAATGAAATACAACTCGACAAATTTAAGAACAGATATCACAATTTATATTTCTCAATTAATCGACAATAATAATTCATTTTTATACAAAAGATAAAAACATATACAATACAAAATACATATGTATTTTGAATCATTATCATCATACAGTATGACAATTCAAAAACAATTAATTAAAATCAATCAATCATCAATTAAAATCAACAATTTCGTTTACACATCAATATTTAAATACAATCTCAATTCATTCAAAATTCAACTCAAACATTTCAAAATTTAATTCTTTTCTCTTATAGCTAATTTAAATGGACAGAATTTCTCTTCTTTTTACTTTTAGAGTTTTGCTAAAAAAAAACAAGGATACAAATATTTAGTATAATTTGTTACTTATACGGAGAACATCGAGATCTTGTAACAATATAATAATACCTGGGCATTCATCTAGTCTCTAAGAGTATAAAACCAACAATATTGAAGATTTCATATAAAAAAATGATGATCCATCAAAATTGATTTAGAGTTCTGGGTTGCGATGATATTCTCGGATTAAGAATTCCAGAAAGTTGTCCGTATTACACAAATTGAACGTTGTCTTGTATTATGAGAAAAATAGTTTTAACCCTCCGAGCTCGGACGTTTTTTCGGCACCTTCGGAGACCGGACCTGGGTCGTTTTCGTCCTGTCGTATTTTGAGTTAGAAAAAATGCTTTAAAAAATTTTAAAAATTCATAGATCTTCATCAATCCTTCTAGTTGAAGTAACGATTTAGATTTTCAAAAAAAAAATTTTTTTATTTATTTTTATTATTAAAAAATAGAGTTACCTCCTAAAAAATCACTTCTTTACTTAAAAAATCATTACTTTGAGCCAAATTAGGATATGGACAAGTTTAAAAAAGTCAATTAAAGGTGAAAAGTATGCCTTTCACAAAAAATGCTAAATTTTATTTTGTTTAAAAAAAAGCATAATTTTATAACTTGAAAAATGGTAAAAAACTACTTCAAAATTTTCAATTAAAAACTATATTGAATTTTTTTAATGGAAAAAAATAATTCTAAGACGGGTATAAATCAATAAAAACTAAATATTTTAGTTGTTGACAAGAATTTTATTTGTTAATGCAATCAATACATATTGATACCCTATGCTCGTCGCAAGTCGGTTTGCTGCATTTCGCGCAGTATTCTGAGAATCTCCTCGCTCGTCCTTGCTCCCTCTGCCATTTCTTTCAAAAAACTGCAAAAATCCTTTTTTTAATATTTTTGACATTTACTTATTCCATTATTTTTAAAATACTTTGTAAATTATAAAAGAGAAACATTATTATCACAAAACTAGACAAGAATGTAAAAAAAATTTTTCGATCTACAATTTTTTTTTACTTTTTAAATATTTTTTTTATATTATTATATTAACTTATTATATTATTCTACTTTTATTTTTTCAAAAGTATTTGAATGATTGCTCAGATTTGTGAAACAAATTATAGAAAGGTATATAATTTTTCCATAAATCAAGTTTACTCAATTTAACAAAAAAAATGATAATTTAAAAAAGTCAAAATCTTTAGAAAGAAAATTTACTACACGTAAATCAATAAATCATTTGTTTGCGTAAATGTTCCATTCTTGCCCGTCACTCAAGCAATTTTTGTTTTAATCCAAAATGATACAGCTAAAACACAACTTTTATAGAAAAAGAAAGTTTGTTGATTTAAGTTTAGAAGAAGCCATCTGAAAAATTGGAGGAAATGCTGATGGAAAATCATAATCCCTAGAAGAAACTCTTTCTAGAAGGGAAAAAGTCTGTACTCACTCGAGTGTCGAGCATTAGCCGAAAGTAGGGGTTGATGTGGAAGGGTGAGAGGTTTTTGGGGGTTGGGGGTTTCGGCTATTTATTCAGTATTTATTTAGCCGAGTGAACAGAGTCGAGAGAGGGTATTCCGATCCCCACCCAAAAGAAAGTCGCGACGCGACTGGGGTTGCGCGATGTTAACTTGAAGGGTAGTTTGCGCTTCGTTTAGTTCATCGAGTGTCCGTGAGGCAGCAGCACCCGTTCTCCAACTCGTGATCCTCTCAAAACTAGGCGCGCGCTTCCAAATGCCGACCGATCTTGTTTATGAGACGCGCGTCGACGTCGGCTGACATCCGCCGTCAGCCGAAACGACCAAGGCAGACGGCGATCAACACAAGACAAAAACACCGTCAACAAAAGTGTTAATTATTGTTAATTGTTTATTGAAAAATTAAATTTAATGTGAATGTTACTCTGCTGCGAAATGCACCTCGATGCTTTTTCACTTCCTTTGTGCTTCTCGAGATTTACTTTCAATGTAAACAAATTGATTGGATTAAATCTCAGTGAAAAAGTGATGATGGAAATCGAGTTTTGAAAATTGAGTGAGTGAGTGTTATTCGATTGGGAGAGGGTTAGAGTGCAGTGACAACACGTGTTCTCCAGGATCGTGCGTAGTAGTGCCTAACGAGTCTCTCTCGTTTGTAGAAAACTACAAGAGAATATATGTCACTCTCATGGAAATTCGTCGCTTTTCCTCTTTCCAAAAAGTAACACTTTCTCGTTCTGTATAAAAAAACTTTTCTGCTTTTAAAACTTTTTTTAAAATAATTTATTTTTAATTAATTTATTTAAGTACTTTTGGCTTTCAAATTTCGTGCTTAAAGGATCATTGATAGTAATTTCGTGCTTTAAATGCTGAAAAGATTTAGTGTGAAAAAAGAGAATCTAATAAGATAGTTGCTATTGATGAATGATTCGTTAACATTTTACAGGAGTTTTAAGGAAGGCTTAACAGTTCTAGTTTTTATGTTAGGAAGCTAAGGGTATAAATTTCGTTTTACGATTTACCGGATTTTAAAAGTGCACACTTACCACATATAAATATAGACATTTATTTTGTTTTTCTACAAATTTACGTTACCTGTAACAGCACTTTTTATTGACGCTGTTTTATTGCAAATTCCTACCGATTTTTTTACAACGTGCGTGACATACAGATAAACTTTACTGCCGTGTAGCTCTTCATTTTCACAGTAACGACTTTCCAAGGTATAAACTCAAGAGTGTCACAAGATGTGAAACAAAGGAAGAGAATATATCTTACACAGTAGTAAATAATGTTTTCAATTTCGAGAAATAACTACATTTACGATGTATTCATACAAGACAATCGAGAATAGACAACAGTTTTTACATTAAATGTTGGAGCACGAATAGATGTTAAATTTTTATGATTCACCGTTCCACTGGCATTAGAAAAAAATATTTTTTCTATTTTTTAGCCTCGCAATTCTACCTTTTATTATCAATTAATATATTCATTCTTATGCTGTTGATTTTGTTATTTTCTATTTTTTAATTTTTATTATTTGCTATCTTTTAATTTTTGTTGTTTTTTTTTCAGTTTTTGTCATTTACTATTTTTAAATTTATGCTATAGTGTCATTCACATACTACGTAATACATATTTTCGGAAAATGAGACTCCTCTCCTCTACGTAATATTTTTTTCATTGTTTTTATGTCAAATACAGTGGAATTTATAAAAATTTAAATTTATTTATTTATGTTTAAGGTTAAAAAATTTATAGCAATTAATTTAATTTTTTGAAAATTGATAATTTTCTTCCCCCCCCCACCCTTCACTACACTCTAAATCTGAATCAGTCAAATATCACTGTTTCTCAGTCAATATTGATTGATTCTCAGTGACTTAGTTTTCTTTATTTCATCAGTCAAATATCACTGAAATTCAGTGATATTTCATTGATTTGTCAGTGGAATTTGACTGATTCGTCAGTCATCTACTTTATCAACTACCGGTAAACACGTTTCACCGATTTGTCAGTCAAATTCTACTGACAATCAATGAAATTTGACTGATTGTCAGTTAAAAATCTCACTGAATGACCAAGCGGCTTAGTTTTGTCTATTTCATCAGTCAAATTTCACTGATTCAAAATTAAGAGTGTAGGATGTCACGTCATATATGAATTGCCATTATTTGCTATTTTTGTTTTTTGTCATTATTTAATATTTTTAAATGAACTGTTTTTCTTTTCTTTATAAAATGTGGACTAAAGTGCTGAAAATTGCGAAATGGATGTACCTACAAATAGATCTACATGTTTGCCATATTTTAATCGAGATTTTACAATTTTCAAGCACACAGGTCTTTTCCATTACATATGTAGCTATGAATTTTTTAACGAATATCCCGGAAAGAGTTCTCGATTTCCAATTTACGAACAATCTTTTTTCTTTTGCCCTATATTTTTCTTTCGCAACATTTATTCTGAAAAAACAGTATCTTACCCAAAACCATCGTTCACGTATAGACAACTACTCTGATTGTCAGCTGTCGATTCGTGAATCATTCGACACAATCGTATCTCGAGGACCAATTTCCACAAGGAAAACATTTTCTATTGTAGTTAAAAAACACAATGCATTTGTTCTGTCAAACAATCCAAATAAATATAACATTATAGAAAAAAGTAATTATTTCCCATACATACATTAACGTAATCATTCCTTTCTTCTTCTATGTGATTTTACAAAACTGCTTCATTAAAAATTTAATTGAAAAAATAGTTTCAAATAAAGGCATTTTCGAACATTTTTGTTCTAGTTTTTGTAAGTTTTTAAAAATATTTTTAAACTATTGTAGGATAATTAGATTAATAAGACTTCAATTAATTAATTTAGACAAAATATAAGTAAAACTGCAGCTTTATTAAAATTTATGAAGACACTGCAAAAACAGGTGTCTTGATTTAAAACGTTTAGGTGGTTATTTTTAAGACGTTTATTGGCGTTTTAAAATTTTAACCAATAAGAAAGCGTCTTTCGTTATTTCCACTAATCAGAAATAAATCCTAAACGTCTTAAGGTCATGTCCAAGAACTCGGTCGATAAGTTAGGAATCTACGTTAATTTTTATTTTTTCCTGAAGTTTCTTTTTAAAAATAATAATAAGTCAGA
>WNHD01004729.1:0-10914 GCA_011057455.1 Ganaspis sp. Gsp50 | reverse complement strand
TGAATACAACGAAATATTGAAATCTATTGAAAAACAATTGAAAGTTAAAACGACCAACTTCACGTGCGGACAGAATGAAAGAATGAATGAATGAAAGAAGGAATTGTCGATTATTATATATAATAATTTTATATTTTATTTTACTGAACATTCTACTGTAATTCAAGACATAATGACTTAAGAAAACGAGAGTTTTGTCATAATTTTTTTTAAATATCAGTTTTAAAGTTTCGTGTTGGATATAATAGTCTGTTCAAGTAGTGGATCATAAAAAACTTGTTGCATGATGTATTTACATTGTACAATGTACGAATGACAATTATTTACAAAAAATAAAAAAATTTAAATAAGCTCAGTGACGAAGCAGTGTATTCATTAAAGAAATAAAAAAGTTACATGAATAAACATGAAGGTATGTCTTGGCAGCGTTTTATTTACTCGTCATTATTAACCGTTTAAAAAATGAGAGAGAAAATGCAACAATTACGTAGAATAAAAATTTATTTATGATAATTCCTGAAACCGAAAAGTTAAACATTCTCGAGATTTACTCATAAAGAGAAAGTTTGCCAAGTTTTCTATGAGATATATAAATGCCAGAAGAAAGTTACAAAGTTTCCTCCATATCAAAACTTTGCCGTCTTTGAAAAATCTTTAGAAAGAGACGCTGGGCTTGAAATAATTTATAAAAGAATACTTAAGTCGCAATTTTATAAATCACGGCTCTAAACTATTTTTCTTTTTTTTTTTGGAACAGGAGAAAAGGGAATTTTTTTAATTCTATTTTGTTTTCTTAAGAGTGTACAATTAAGAGAGAACATACATTCATTTATTGATCAATATATTTTTAAACTGTTCTTTTTTGTCAAATAATTAAAGCAATTGAAGCAGTTTGTGCAGAAACCGCATAAGTCCATTTTTTCGAACATCACTTTTTTATTGAAAAATTATCTTTAGATGAAGCTCTACAATTTGTTAAAAAATTACGTAAATTTTCTAAAATCTAAACCCTTTTAAAAAATTAATCAAATTTTCGTTTCGTACATTTTGAGGTTATGTTGGTAACCTAAAATATTTTATCTGATAATTTAACATTATATTGTTAAGTTATCAACTTTTTTTGATGAAACTTGCACCTCTTTTGTAATTTTACGTAATATTTAACTCTGTAAAATTTGGAAATTACATTTTTAATAAAGGAACGATAGTATTTATATTAATAAAATTTATAATTAAAAATGTTTATTATATTTATAAAATGTTAATAAATACTTAATAAAAATGTGATAATAAACTTGTTTTACTACGTTTCATGCGTTTTTCGTTTCATTTCGTGCAGAAACAGCGTAAGTCCAAAAGTTATCTTAATTTTTGTATACCTTATATTAATTAAAAAAAAATGAATCAACTATAGCAAATTTTTAAACCTATTGATTAGTAGAATATAATAAAAAAAAGCAGAATCAAAAAAAATTCTCACAATTAGAAGAAAAACAGTTTTTATTGATTCCTGAACAATTTTGTTCTATGGACTTATGCGGTTTCTGCACAAACTGCTTCAATTGTAATGTGGTCAAATTCTTAAAAAAAACTCCTAATGATTCACAAGAGATTCTAAAGATTTGCAAAAAATCTAAGAGATTCGTAAAGAAGCGAAAAAAATCATGAAAAATTTCCGACAATTCACGTCGAAAATTACAAAAAACTATGAAAAATTTGTAAAGAAAACTGACAGAATTGAAAAAAATGACAGAGAATTGTGAAGAGTTTCAGAGATTTATGTCGATTCGTCGAAAAATACAAAAAATATGAAACGGAATCTTTAGGCATCCTAAAGGATTCTTAAGATTTGCAAATAATCACGAAAAACTGAAAAGAATCAAAAAAGATATAAGGATAATTCTAGATTTATACAGATTAATGGAAGATTATACAAAAATAGGAAACGGAATCTCAAAGAATTCTAAAGGATTCTGAAGATTTGCAAAAAAATTCCAAAAACTCGAAGAAAATCTTTAGGAATTTTCTAGATTTACACAGAATTGTCGAAAATAACAACAAATAATTTAAACGAAAGTCAAGGAATCCTAAAGAATTCTAAAGATTTATAAAAAATCTGAATAATTCACATAGAATCAAATATAATCATGAAGAATAGCATAGATTCTCGTCGATTCGTTGAAAAATGCAAAAAATATTAATCGGAATATCCAGGAACCCTAAAGGATTCTAAAGGTTTGCAAACAATTTTAAAGCATCGCAAAAAATAGAAGAAAATTAAAAAGTTTTCTAAATTGACACAGATTATTCGAAAATTAAGTACATAAATAGGATTTGAAATCTCTAAGAATTCGAAAGGGTTTTATAGATTTGCAAAAAATCCCAAAAAATTGAAAAGAATTGGAGAAAATCATGAAGAACTTCACAGACTTGTAGAAAATCACAAAAAATATAAAACGGAATTTCAAGGAATCCTAAAATATTCTGTAGATTCGTGAAGAATCTGAAAGAATTACCTAGAATCAAAGAGAATTATTAAGAATTTCATTGGTTTTCAGCGATTCATTGGAAAACGCTAAAAATTTGAAACGGAATCTCCAGAAATCCTTAAAGATTCTAAAGATTTGACAGCCAACTAAAAGAATCGCAAAGAATAAAAAAAAATTATAAAGAGTTTTCTAGATTTACACAGATTTATCGAAAAATACAAAAAATAAGAAATTCACAATCTTTTAGAATTCTAAATGATTCTAAAGATTTGCAAAACAATCCCAAAGAACTAAACAAAATCTTCAAGAATTTCATTGATTTACACATCAAAATTGTCGAAAATCACAAGAAATATAAAATCGAATGTCAAAGAATCCTATGAAACTCTGAAGATTTGTAAAAGTTCTAAAAGAATCGCAAAGAATCAATGAGAATTGTGTAGATTCGCCAGAAATTACAGAAAATATGAATTACAATTCTTAGAGATCCTAAAGGATTGTAGGGACCATCCTAAGAAATATCAGACAATTTTTAGAAATTCGCAAAGAATTAAAAAAATTCACAAAATATAAAAAAAAATCTATTAATGAATCCTTATGAATCTATATGATTCTTTTTGAATCTTTATGAATCCTAATGACTCGCAAAGTATCAAAATAGATTTCTAAAAAATACATAACTAAATATAATATATAAAATTAAACTGTCGAAAATGACAGTCAATAAAAATTCGGATTTTGTTTGTTCATTATTATTTTATCGTAAACAAAATATTGAAGCAATGTTGTCGGATTTGCTTACATATATATATATATATATAGGTATCCATATTGACTACTCACTACCTACAATCTTGATAAATTGGATCGTCAGAGTTGGTAAAGACCATAGAGATTACAGTGTTTATGTACATTATTATTGGCGCCATCATCGTCATCGTCTTCAGGTAATCCATTGTTATCATTGCAACATCTCTCACATGATAATTGTGACGTTTTCAAGGATTTGGATATCGATAAAATGCGCATTATTTCTTTCTTTTCAATATTAACCACTTCCTTAGTTTTTGTTAATGCAAACTGATCTACCAACATTGCGATTTTCTTCAATTAATAAAAACTTTTGTTTATGCATACTAACAAATTTTTCATTCTTACATTTTTTTATATAAAATATATAATAATAAAAATGTTATAATAAAATATTTTTGACGATAAGATATTGATTTGGCAACATGACAATTTTTTGTGGTGAAGATGACAATTTGTCAACTTGGCAACATCGCAATCTTTGAAAATTAAGTCCTTCATTTGTCAATAATCTCAATTGTTTCGTAAGAAGGGAAGAAAGTTGATTTGGCAACATTGGAATTTTTAGAGAATAAGTGTTACGATTTGATAGGGCGGAAATTTGTTAATTTGGCAACACTGCAATTTTTTTATATTAAATGATTCGTTTAAAGAAACTACAAGTTTTAGAAGGTTATTTGTTGATTTAGCAACATCGCAATTTTTGAAGGGTGAATAGTTGCTAATGTGTCAGCCGCGAACGAAAACCAAAAGGAAACAAATTTAGGTTATGTTTGGTGGTTTTTTAACTTGATTAAAGCTTTCTTTTTAATTATCTGCTGACAGTATACAAAAAAGTCATTCAAGAAACTCTATTTTTGATTTCAGACATCATTAAAAAGGAAGCTTTAATCAAGTTGAAACTACTACCAAACATAACCTAAATTCGTTTGCCTTTTAGGTACCTTTCTTCCCGACGCGTCACATTTGCTAATATGATAAAATCTTGATTCTAGAGACTAAGTTTTTTTTCTTATTTTTGTCAACACAATAATTTTTTTTAAAGTAATATTTCTTGATTTGGAAACGCTATAATTTTTTTGTATGAAGGCATGCGAAAATTCAGCGTAAACGTGGCAAGGTCTTTTTATAATACAAAAATATTTCTAATTTATAAAAAGTTTTTTTAAAACTTGAAAAAATATTCTTTTTTTAATACAGTAAAGATGCTGAAGTATATTTTAAATAATATAAAATTTTTATTAATAAAAAAATTTCAAAATGAATTCTTCTGGATAATTTTAAAAACGTCTTTAATTATTAAAAACACAAAATTGTGGTGAAAGAGATTTTGAGCTCTTTTGAAATTTTAGTGCAATATGGTGAACTGTCAGAATGTGTAGAAAGAAAACTGAAAGAAACGATTTAATAGTCTTATCAACAATTATTTATCTCCAATCGTATTGGGCACAATCATTACTATTTTTAGTTCAGCTTCTCTTTGATTGCCTTTACTTTTAGTTCTTGCAAACAATACATACTTTTAAAAAGTACATTTTTTCATTTAATTACGATGGAAATTGCTTCCGGTAAACTTTCAGAAACAGCACAAAAAATAGCACAAAAATTATTTCAACAAACTTTTCTACATGAAATTGAAAACAACTTCCAAGAAATCTTATTTTTATGAAAAATAATAGTGAAATGAAATATTAACGACAATTTTTCTAACGAGTAATAATAAGTTTAATGAAACTGGAAATTTAAATTAAATTTTTAAATAAATTTTTTTATAAGAAGCATTATATTTAGAGTTCAATAAACTTGATACAGTACAAAATAGCATGATGAAAAATGTTGAATGTTGATTAAAATTTATTATGTTGTAACAAGAAACCAGCTCTGCAGAAAACCGAATATATAATGATTTATTTATACCTGAGGTCATATCAGGTAGCTTAGTCACTAATTTTTTCTCATTCATATTTGTCACTACTATACATTTACCCACGTGTATTGACTCTTCGTTAGTGTAAGTAAAAAAATATATTAAAAAAGTACAAATGAAGAAAAGAATCAATATAGACAAACTAGATAATTTGTATTTATCTTCAAAGGCAACTTTACTAAGAAAATAAAAGTTGAGATGTGACATGCTCATTTCATTACCTATTATAAATTATTATGAACTATCTATGCGAATAACCTTTCAATTAAACCTTGAGAACATTTACTTTACAGTCGATTTCAAAAGCTAAAAATATTATTTCAAAAATATCTCTTTTATACATATTTTCTCTTTCAATGTTTTTCAATTTTTCTTGTAAGTATAGTTTCGTTTCTATTCAACTAAATTTTTATTTCAGAAATTTTATAGTCGGGTTAATTTTTATTCAAAAGAATTAGTATTTATCGTAATGCTTATTTTTAATAAAATATTTGGCTACCCAAATTTTCGCTTCATCAAATATTTTCACTTTTTATCTTAATTAACTTTATTTAATTATTATTTATTTGTACTTCCTTCCCCTTTTTTTAATTTTTATTTACCCGGAATGATTGACATCTTCTGATATTAATCATTTATTGACCTAGTGATAAATTTAACGTTCATAATA
Source organism: Ganaspis sp. Gsp50 (assembly GCA_011057455.1). Taxonomy (NCBI): domain Eukaryota; kingdom Metazoa; phylum Arthropoda; class Insecta; order Hymenoptera; family Figitidae; genus Ganaspis; species Ganaspis sp. Gsp50. Next base: position 5,018 of record WNHD01004729.1, on the reverse strand, counting down.
AAATTAAAATTTAAGATGAGATTGTGTCTTGAAAATAATTAAGCAACTAAAAAAAAGCTTAAATTTATAATGAAAGTACAAATTGCAACATAAGGCCAAAATCGATTCTAAATCTTATAAATAGATAAAGGGTTTTGTAAACAGATTTTGTCATTCAATTACACTGCCCCACAGAATAAAATAATTTTTTGTTCGACAGACCAGACTAATCATTTTTTATGTATTTCGGGTCGCTGAATCCGAATCCAAGGTCAGAATTTAAAAGTTACCTCGCGTTTTCTTTCTGGCCTCCAAAAACAAGAAATTTAAGTTTAAACTGTTGTAAAATTTGTAAAAACTATATTAAAAATGCAAAACTCGCAATAATGTAATTTTTGAAGTATTACCTTTAATTTAAGCCCAGAAAACTTAAAAAATATCCAATAGTTGCCGAGATATGACTCGAAACGTCCGCGCACGTAAATCGGCCATGTTCTCCCAACCCATGGTAAAATCTCAGTTTGGCCGATTTGCATGCGCAGACGTTTTTAGTCATATCTCGGAAACCACTGAATATTTTTCAAGTTTTCTGGGCTTAAATTAAAGGTAATACTTCAAAGATTACATTATTGCGAGTTTTGCATCTTTTATATACTTTTGACAAATTTTACAACAATTTAAACTTAAATTTCTTGAGGCTAGAAAGAAAACGCGAAAAGCTGTTAAATTCTGAACTCGGATTCGAATTCAGCGACCCGAAATACATAAACTAATCTGTTCTGTGGGACAAAACAGTTGAAGTAATATTAATTGTTATTTTAAAAATGTATAAACAATTAGAGAAAATTATTGTTTGATAGAACTAAAGTATCGATTGTTATTTTGTTAAATAGCAATAGTATTAGAACGAAACATGATGATTAGTTTTTCATAATATTAGTAAAGTTTGTTAAAACAACTGATTGTGTAAACAATTGATTGTTTAAACAATTTAATACCAAAAGTAAAGTTGTCGATTAGAAATAATATTAGCGTAAAACGTGGTCAATTAATACTTAATTATTATTGATGATTATATTTATTTTAATCAATTTATTGTTATTGTTACTAAGTCACTAAGTTTGTTTAAACTATTAATTATTCCATTATTTGTTATCTTAATTGAAATTAGAAATATTAATTGCATGTACAATTTTATTTTACATAGAAATTAAATAGTTGTAGTGATTATGTTATTATTATTGCTTAATTAATTAATCGTTATGGGAAGTGACAAAAAGTAAAAGACAATGTTCAATGAAAATTCGGAAAAGTATTGGTTGTGAGAAAAAATTCGTAAAAATGAGAGCGATTGAATGCAAGAGTGAATGAATAAGTGAATGAATAAACGAATGAATGAATGGACGAACGAATGAATAAACGAATGAATGAACGAATGAATGAACAAATGAATGAATGAATGAACAAATGAATGAAGTGAAATCACTGGATTGTGTAAATTTCACAACCGCTCTAAAATGAAAAAAAAGTCAGAGAAAAAGTCTGCCGATAATTTGGAATGATCTTAGTGTATTAAAGCAGCTTTTGGGGTTTATAGACTAACACACTGTTTATTACGAGGGGAGAACTCCCTCAGATTAGTCGGAAAATCCACGGAATCCGTTTAATCCAGTGAAAACGATGCCACAGTTCTAGTACTTTTCAAGTGCCTCTACAAAGTAAAATCTAATAAAATGGAACCCATTCTCAATTTTCACTAAAACTACGTTCTTTAACTTCCCCCTTCCTCTTGCCCCTTTACAGATAGAAGCACACTCTTGGTTGAGTCCTGCTTCGGTGACTCGAATCTACAAACGAGTAATCACTCGCCGTAATTACTTGTCACGTTGCATTCTATGTCCAACAACCCCTTTTCCACATCCTCACCCTTGTTTTTCTCTCTCTCTCTCTCTCTCTCTTCCACACACACACACTCTTCTTCTCTATTCTACTGTTACTATTCTTGCACCGTTTTTCCCATTCTCGTTTACGAGCCTCACAACTCAAATTAAATACAAACCCCTGGGGATGTGATACCTTCTAAAGCTTTAATTCGACAGATTATTCAATTGAAATTGATATTTCAGGATTTTAATGTTTTTTAATGCCCTGGGTAGAAGTTATTGCGTTTCACTTTAATGGATTGTTGGTTTTCGTTTCTATAGATCTGTGGAGCATTAGTAGCTTCTACACCAGTTTATTTTCTCTTCCATTCAATTTTCTATTTTGTATCAAGTTTTACATTTTTTGTCACGTTTTCTATTTTTTTTTTTTGGTCAAATTTTCTGTTCTTTATCTTTACTTTATGTCAATCTATTTTTATTCCTCCTTCTATTCACTTCAATTTCCTTTTTGTATTTCATATTTATTACGATAAAGTTCTATAGAACTTATAATAATTAATTAATAAATTTGCAAATATACAACGGAATCTCGATGAACGTTGATCGATTCTGAATATTTGCAAAAACTTCCAAAGAATTGCAAAGAATCAAAGAAAATCATAAAAAATCCACTAGATATATACGACAACACGTCGAAAAACACAAAAAATTAGAAACGGAATCTTGAAGAATTGTAAATGATTCTAAAGATTTGCAAAAAATCCCAAAGAATTGAATAGAATCTTGGAGAATTTCATTGATTTACACATCAGACTCGTCGAAAATCACAAAAAATATAAAACCAAATGTCAAGGAATCTTACAAAATTCTAAAGATTTGAAAAAAATCTCAAAGAATCAATGAGAATCACGAATTTACTAGATTTACACAAAATCGTCGAAAATTACAAAAAATATGAAACGGAATGTCAACAAATCCTACAGGATTTTCAAAAATTTGCAACAAATCTCAAAGAATCGCAAAGAATAATAGAAAATTAAGAATAATTTCTCAAAATTACATAGAAAACATAAAACATATGAAACGGAATCTCAAGAAATCCTAAAGGATTCTAAATCTTTGCAATTTATCTCAAAGAATCAAAAATAATTATAAAAGATTACCTATAATAGCACAGATTCATCAAAAATTACAAAAAATATATATAACGGAATCTCGGTGAACGCTAGACGATTCTGAATATTTGCAAAATCTCCCTTTCTTTGCCAAGAATCAAAGCAAATCATAAAAAATTCACTAGATATAAACGTCGACACGTTGAAAAATACAAAAAATATGAAACGGAATTTCAATAAATCTAAAAGAATTCTAGAGATTTGCTAATAATCCCAAAGAATTGCAATAAATTAAAAAAAAATATTAAGAGTTTCCTAGATTTACACAGACTCTTCGAAGATTACAAAACGTATAAAAAGAAATCTGAAGGAATCCTAAGAAATTCTGAAGAATAGTAAAAAGTATGAAAAAATAGACAAAAAATAGAAAATTGTGAAAAAATCGTGTTATTTAAATGCATATCTTTTGTATTTTTTAAAAAAGTTAAAATGTAAATATTGTATATTTTTTGTGCTTCGAAAACACCGATTAAGCTCAATTTTATCCAAAGTTATTCAATTATTAAAAATAGAAAATTTGTGAACAAATGTTGAAAAACATTTATTTAGTGATCAAAATATTTTTATGCTGTTCTTTTTTATGAAATAATTAAAGCAATTGTAATATGGTCAAGTAGTTGCAAAAAATCCTAATGATTCGCAAAAGATTCTAAGGATTTGTAAAAAATTTTAAAAAATCATAGATAATCAAAAAACGTTTTGAAAAATTTCTTAGATTTGCACTGGTTTATCGAGAATTACGAAAACTATACAACTGAATTTCGAAGAACTCCGAAGGATTTTAAATATTTGCAAAAAATAACAAAGAATTGCAAAGAAAAAAAACCATAAAGAACTTACTAAATATACGACGACCCGTAGAAGAATACAAAAAATTAGAAACGGAATATCGAAGAATTCCAAAAATTTGCAAAAAAATCCCAAAGAATTGAAGAGGATCTTGAAGAATTTCATTGATATACACATCACACTCGTCGAAAATTACAAAAAATGTGAAACCGAATGTCAAGGAATCCTACAGGATTGGCAAAAATTTGCAACCAATCTCAAACATTCGGAAAGAATAATAGAAAATCAAGAATAATTTCTCAAAATTCCATAGAAAACATAAAAAATAAGAAACGGAATCTCAACGGATCCTAAAGGATTCTAAATCCTTGCAATTTATCTCAAAGAATCGCAAAGAATCAAAAATAATTAGAAAGGATTACCTATAATAGCACAGATTCATCGAAAATTACAAAAAAATATACAACGGAATCTTGAAGAATTCTAAACGATTCTAAGGATTTGCAGAAAATCCCAAATAATTGCAATGAATCGAAGAAAATCATGAGTTTTCTAGATTTACAGACTTGTCGAAAATCACAAAATATATAAAACAGAATTATTTTTATTTTATAAAACGGAATGGCAAGAAATTTTAAAAATTTATCGAGATTTGTAAGAAATCTGAAAAAGTTAAAAATATTGTAAATAAGTATAATGTGAAAAAATTGTCCGAAAACCTTTACCTATTAAATAATTTTAAAAGTTGTAATAAGAAATGTAATTCTAAATGTAAAAAAGCATTAAAGAAATTGTCATTTTAAGTATCAACTTATAATTTAATTTTTATTATAACTTTTTATAATTTCTTGTATTTTTTAATAAAATATCAAGCAGATCAATCGATTCGTTTAAACACAAGGAATGTAATTTTTTCAGTTATTAGTTAAAATATTTATTAGGATTTTTTATTCCTTCTTTTATCATTGTTGTAATATTTAAAAAAAGTCAGGATGAATAAAATTTATTTTTGAAAATAAGGAACCCAGTAAGTAAGAAGTGAGGAATTAATAAGAATTAAATTTTTTTAATTTTTATGAAATCCATTTCTGTTCAATTTTTTTGTATCCAGTGGAAATACTAGAAAACAAACTTATTTTAATTCCTTTCAATTACAATTTAATAATTTACGCAGAAAAAAATTTAATTGTCA
>WNHD01004728.1:5250-16165 GCA_011057455.1 Ganaspis sp. Gsp50 | reverse complement strand
ATAAGCAATTAAAAAAAACTGGGAAACTTGTTTTTTACTATTGAATTGATGAATCAAATGAAAAAAAGTTTTCATAAAAAAAGTTGTTTTTTATTGAGAAAATTATGAATTAAGTGTTAACTTGGAAAGCGAACAGTATTCTTATTTTTAAATTTAACCGCTTAACTTCATTTTAATCTGTAGTTTTGAGAAAGTAATAACATTGTGATATAGAAATTGTTTAGAATAACAAAATAAGTAAACTATTTCTAAATAAAAATTAAATTAAGATACATTTAACAAATGCTAAATGATATAAAAATTAAAAACACATAAAAATTGATTGAAGTTTTTATTTTAAAACGATTTTAATAAATGATTTTAACCTTATTTAATATCTTTCAAAATGTATCGATTTTCACTATCTTCTGTTTTTCAAGCAAGACGTAATTGTAAAAGAAAATTAAGACTATTTTGCCATTCTTAGTTTAACTAAAATCTAATTAAAAACGCATTAAAAAAGAAAATCCCTTTACAGAAATATGTAAATGAATTTTCTTGATTTTGTTATGCAAAAATCTCAAAATCGAAAAATTGGCACTTGACCCCTTTTGACTTGCCACCCTTCATATTATATTGATTTATAAACTATTTACTTATTGTTCTGTTATTCTTGCTTTGAAAATAATGTTATTTCTAATGATCTAATCGTTCCGGACGATTAGCTAAACGCCTATAGTCTATATCAGCTATCCGGCTGATTTACTCAGGTGAAAAAACCAATATTAACTATCATCAAGCATATTTGTCTATTCGGCGCGGCTTAACTAAGTGCCTAGGAATTTAGCTAAACGACGAATTCTTCTATATTGGCTTACGAAATATATATTATAATGATGCCATGACTTATCATATTCTATATGCACTTATGATAAAAGAGAACAAGAACACAAAAATTACGAAAAAACTGTCCATTTTAGTTATTGCCTTTTAAAATGCTCAAATTTATAATATTACAATTCTAAAATTACAGGAATATTTACTCAGAACAGGAATTTAAGGATTTTTGTTTATTTTTGCCTATAAATATTATTGTGTGTATGTAAGTAATGCGCTCTAAAGAAAAGGAACCAAGAATAAAATAATCGATTTTTGGATTATAGCTGTTTTTGTTTAATTATACATATCGCTTTTAAATTATATGAAAAGAAAAATATTTACTAAATATTTTTCATGTAGTCCCAATTAGTATATTATTGCTTTGTACAGAATTTGACGATTTGCATGCATCTTTCTCTCACCTTTTTTGTAATATTGCAATTTGACTGCATAAGTATTTTTCTTCAGAGCGCATCACATACATACTCAACTGATATCCGACTCTAAGGCGAATATATTGGAACTGTAAATAAAGTGACAAAATCTGAATCGAAAAGTTCTCCTGCACTTTTAAGAATTTTGATTCAAACAAAAAAATTATTTAGTGCAACTTTTCCATTCGATTTCTTCCACTTTATTTATAATTTTAATATAATCACATTAGAAAAGGAACACCAGGTACAAGTATTAATTAATTTAAAAAAACATATATTTTCAGAAGCAAGAATTGCTGGAAAATCTATTTTTACAATAAAAGCTGAAAATAAGAAAAATTCAATAGAAGATGACGATAGTGATTATGAAGAAAGTGTTTTCAAGAAAAGAAAATTGTAAATACTTCTGAGTACTTTTCATAAAAAAAGTTCTTTACAGGTTTGTAAATATTTAATGTATTTTTTGACAATAAATGATCATTCTTATAAATATTAAAAATAATTAACAAGGAATTGAACTGCAACAAATGAACAAAAATATTAGTCACAAGTTCCCTTTTATTGTAAAATGCTTTTAATTGATACTCTGGTAAAAGAATCAGCTGCACTTTTATCATAAAATACAATATGTTAAAAAGGGGTGAAAGTATAAAAGATATTGAAGAAATTAATTCTTTAAACACATTCTCTTTTGTTGGTGACTTCAATTTGTTAATGATTATACATATCTTTGGTTTACAAAATTGAAATATCTAATTCGTCAATTTAAAGTACAAAGTCTCATTACATCATATGGTAACAATTATTCTTGAGAGAACCTAAGCAGTAGATGTTACTCGTATATTTAAATATTATACATTCACTGTTTTCATTAATTATCACGACTTTTGTACAATTCTTGCCTTGTCATTATAAATATTAAGTTGTTTTCCATTACTATTCATATGATAATATACGATTTAAAAACACTTACTACTTGGGTATACATAGTCAATTTAACGTTCTCTATTTTCACTTCATTTTAATATGATTTAAAATAAGTTATAGTTTACTAATTATAAATAAAGACACTCACATATTATTTTAATTTCCCATTCCTCCAGAATCGAAAATAGTAGGACTTTGTACTAGACTATGAAATTCGAATTTATAGCACAGACAATATTTATTTATATTTTCTATTAATTTTTAAAATTAACAGACTTCATTTTCACTAGTGTAATATTAATTTGAAAATTATTCTGTACCTTTTTTAACATTTTAAATGATAAATCATTTTAATAGAACAAATATACTATTAACATTAAAAGCAGGTAAATTTAAATTACAGAAAAATAACATGAAAATATTTCAAATTTACTTTGTATGTATTTAATGATGATTAGTGAAAAATGAATAGTCTGATGATTTATTTTTATAATTATATAGAAAAACGCAAAGTCTAATCCAGAATGCGTCTTACAATTATTTTAACGATTTCTAACATTACGAGCATTGGCTCCTTTTTATTCGGAAGAGGTAATTTTAATTTAGAGATGTTTAATAGTAAAACATCATTTTCAGTCTTGGGAATAGGAAGCTTTATATTTGGATATATATTTTCATAAATTCTGGAAGGCCCAAGGATCAGGCGCTACTTGAAAATTTGAACAAATTTCGCTTATGTATACAAAAATGTATCCTATTTTATCTATTAGTATGCACTTTTTTATTTTAAAAAATTAAGATACTAAAATACTAGTTCAAATTTTCAAGGTCTAATTATTTGCAACCAGTCTCATTTTGTTAGTTGAAATACAATACAAAACAAAATTGAAAAAAGTTATAATTCATACAAAAATATTATTCCGCAAATAAAATTTTATATAGTCACTAAGAAATTTTAAATGACTTGGTAATTATCACATGAGAGTTTAAAATTAAAATCTAACTAAATCGTTACAAATTTAAAAAAAATTCAAAATTTGCAGAAATAGCTTTTTCATAAAGAAATTTCAAATTTAAGAAATTAAATTTTGTACAAAAATTCAATTACATGTTTTTACATTCGTTTCTCTAACATCAAATTTAAAATAAATGTAAAATGTCTATTTCGAAACTCAAATTAAATAGATACCCAGTAAAAGCTTAAAATAAATACATGCAGATGTATATACAGTAGAACGTCTCCAATTCCAACATTTTGGGAGGACTTGAAATTATAGACTCGAGGCGCGATAGGGGAAAAAGTTGCTCAATAAGTTTCTGCGCATGGCGGTTACGTTGACACCGGCATCATCTCAACTGTCTAGTGACGTCACAGTTTCGCTACATGGTGGGGAGGCAAAATTGGAGAAAGTTGAAATTATAGGACATTGGAATTTGTGATATTCTACTGTATGTATACTTTTAAATAATTCAGAAGTGAAAAAGAGTTACAAGTACAAGGAAAAAAGAATACAATTCCTCTTTATATTTACTCTGAAATTATAGCAAAAATATTTTTTATCCTACACTGGGAAACCTTTAACACAGTATCTATACTTTGACGTACGCAATCCGCGCAAAGTGAGGAACAGATATTGTACTTTAAATTAGTCCAAATGTTGTATTAAAATTAAGCACCAACAGTGCTACGACCAGGAAGTAGTATAAGGAGCAACCACTTTATCATTTGTTTCGAAAAATTGCGTACACTGTTTTCCAGAAATAAAGTAGGAATCTGCTTGGAGAGCAACTTTATATTCTTATTTGAAATTTTGTGTTTTAAATATAATGTAAAATGAGTTATTGTAAGAAGAAAAGTAAATTTGAAAGAGAATGCATTGTGTTTTATAAAGATTTTCACAGACAATATAACCTAAAAACGTCCAAACATACGGATTTAAATTTGCCACTTTCTTAATTGGACATTTTAGTTCGTTTATTTCGAAAAATGTATATTATATAATTCAAAATTATTATTATTCACGCCTTTACAGTTGTTTCTATGATAAAATATGTTTACATTAGCACTCAGCGCAGACGATATAACCCGGTGGACATTGCTAAAATCTTTTAGTTCATCAGTTTTCTCGTAAGAGGCGTGACGAACACTCGAATTGAATTTTGTCTTTTTTTTTTGGAAAACCGTGTACATTTCACCAACCAAAGTTGTTGCTTCTTATACTACTTCCTGGCTACGATAGTACAGATTCTGTCTTCATCTTGTGGAGCAAACCTTTTAGTTATTAAATCGGTATCTGTTCACCAACAACGCACGATGTATCCTACAGTAAAATGTATGTTGCTCTATAGGTTAGGTACGAAATCTGCTTTGTGCTAAGTATACCGCTGAGAGTTAAAAGTTTCTCAGTGTATCTGCACGGAAAGTACGTAATTACATGCTCGTAAAACGGTCGCAAAGTAAGTGATGTCCTCCCGGAAAAGTGTTTTCCGCTTATTCATGTTTAGCCTTTCTTGTGGAAATTGCTTACTTTACAACCACTTTAAGAATTTACCTTACAGTCATGATAAAAGAATCGTGGGTATGACAAGCGCAAGCTGAATGGCACTCGAGTGAGACGCGGACTTGCATCAGGGATTCTCTTGCTTCCTTATCTTTACCTCGTGTGTTTCAGGAACCTTTAGCCTTCTGCGTCTCACACTTGTGCCAAACACCTGTTCTGAACCCTTTATATACAATATAAAACAAAATTAATTTAAAGACTCGAATATTAGGTAAGTTCATTGTCTAATTAGCTTTTTAAAATAATTGAGAAGTTCTCTATTATTGTGAGATTTCTTTAATAATGGGAAAACTTACTAATATATTAGTGCACATTACTTTCATCAATATGTTTAAACAGATGGTTGTTCCTATTTTAATTTTCGAGTAGAATTCAAGTTAACAAGAGGTTCATGATTTCAGAATAAATACATTTTTACTACTTAAATAATTTTTTTTATCTTGGAAACAGTTTAAATAAAAAGCAAACGAACAAAAGTGGATAAGTTCATTTTTTGACATTTCGAGATCATTGAATAAATGCTGTTTGACACAACCACTGAAGTTGATATTAAAGTAAAAAATAGTACCTAATTATTTACGTACGATTATGCTTTTTAGTTTATGAATTTTTGTAATGTACTAATTAAACTTAATTCTTTAAAGGAAATGTAAAGGATTTTGTTATTTTTCTATTCAAAATTATTACAATTATAAATTAGTTTGGTTAAGTCTAAATGTTTTTAAATTAAAAATTCTTTATGAGCAATTTTTTTTCTAAAATTTAGCACTGATAGATCGATTTGTAAGGTCCTAAATATATAAAATCGATGTTTACCTAAAATTTTTTAAGAAATGGATTTATCAGCTTTTGTTCGCTTACTCCTTAAATGATATCAGTGAAAACAAGTTGCAAACTAAGTTTACAAATTAAATTTCTCAGTAGTTTTTAAAGTAGGTATGATTATGAGTAGAAACTGTATACAATAATAAGTTTTGTTAATGCGAAGAAATATTTCTTGAAATCTTTTAAAGCTCAGCTTATCAGACTTCAAAATTTTTAAATTGAAGGGCGTCAAGAAAATGTTAAAATTATTGAACATTTGGTTTGCCAGACTTCAATTAATACAGTGTCAAAGGACATATTAACGCAAATGTTATTTTGAATTATCAAGTGTATCTAAAATTCTTGGTTTTTCAATTCATCGAGAATAATTAAATAATGAAAATTGGCAATTTATTTAAGTAATTTATCTAAAATTTTGAATTATCAGGAGTTTCATTAGAGTGAGTCGACTGCATGAGGACAACGCAAACACAAGAAGATGAGTATATGTACTCTAAAAATACTAAACTTTGTATGCAGCTTATTTTATTAAATATTTTTGCCATCAGTTTTTGTTTTTTATTATTATTTGAAAGGATGTTCATTTTTTAAACTATTTCCTTCTTTAGTTTATTTTCTTGAATCAAGATTATAAAGAGCTTGATAACTACAAACTCATAAAAATATTTAGTGAATCAAGTTTTCAGGGGTCAACTATTGTTAAAACGAGACATTGATTTTTCCATGAAAAAACTAAATGTATAGAACGATTGGATAATTACATAATAAACATAAACGTTTTTATGTAACAGTCAACCAAACAAAGATATCCCCTGAATGTTACTGAAAATCATCGAATAAATTACAGCTTAAATGCTGCAATTGGTTATATGCGCGAAAGACCCGGTTTTGTGATACAAAATGTCACCAAGCCTTATTACCCTGAAGCAAATAAAATATTAATTTAATAATACATTCATTCATTCGTTCATTTTACAATTTATTATTTTAACAGTCATAACGAAATCAAAATTAGGTTAAAAATCACATGCCAACAAGAGATTACCTTAAAAAGGTAAGACAATCTATTTACAAATTTATAAATACAGCGTTATCAATGGCATTGAAAACAAAGTTAGAAATATTTTATGGCATTAAACTACTTGTACTTTGGTATTGGCTCGTAAAACGAGTCATATTTAATTTTGATCTTTCCCTCTTTAGTAAAATTATTTATAAGACTAAAAGTAACTGTACGATGCGACAGTCATCATGACTGTTCTTGAACAATTTTGCGCCAATTGAAGGGAAGAACTATTGCTGATAGTTGATACAAACGAGTTAACCAAAATCCCAAGGTCAACTAATTGATAATAATTAAAAGATAAAAACTTTTCTTATCAGTTTACACTACTAATTACACTTGTAATATGATAATTGTACACAATATTAAGATTTCACCATCTTTACTAAAGATGGGATTCGATACAATCGAAAAGACTAGCTAGAAGTACAAGTCTCGAAAAAATAGTGAGACTGCTATAATACAAACGCACATTTTCCTTTTGTTGCAAATAATTTGCTCTCTGTTCATGATTTTAAAAAATATACGAAGCCTAAGATCACTTAAATAGTCAGTTCCATTTGAAAATTTAAAATTGTTAAAAATTTTTAGTTTTCAAATTCTTAACCTCCGCTTCTTTTTCTATTTCAATTTTAAGTTTATTAAAATTCTCAATTCATCTTTAATTCCACACAAGTAAACTGTTTGCGAAGAAATTGGCATTTACATTTTTTATTTACTTTTGATTTTATTATTAAACTTCGTATGAATTAACTTTATAGAATACTAATTCGAGTAATCGAAAAAATGCAATATTCGAAACTTTCGTATTTTTATTTATTCAATAATGCTAAGCTGAAAAAATTTTATTTTTCTATATCAAATTAAATTTGAAAAATATGAAGTTACTTAAATCCCATGAAAACTGTTATATGTATTGTGTTGCAAGAATTTCTTTGAAAAGTATTTAATAATCATGTTTAACATATTAACATTAATTTCCAAAATATTTTTCAATCATAAAATTAATACATTTTAGCAAATTTTATAACGAAAATTCAAATTTCGTTTATGCATAGGAAATCAATATTATACATTACATGCTTGAATTTATCTTTAGATATTATTTAATTTTTTATAAAAAAAACATTCATTTTTTTAATTTAAAAAAACTAAGGGCTTTTCCATATTTTTTAAATCATTCAGATTTCTACGTTCAAATTGAATTTTATATAATTTTAATCGAATTATTGAATTCTGCGGAGTTTAAATGATTTACAATTTTTTTAATGATTCAGTCTAAGTCGAATGTACGTATAACTGAAAAATATTTTAGAAAGTTACCTCTTTTTTATTAAAAAAACTACTTTATTATCATCTAAGCTTGCGGCGCAAAAGTTTCTGCAAACTTGCTGCAAGCTGGCAGTATAAGTTTGAAATTTTGTTATATAAGAAACAATCCCAATTTTTAGGATGCATAGAACACCTTACCTGGGTGATAAAAAATGTAACACGCAGCCAAACATACTGTAGAAAACTACTGCTGAGCTATTAAAGTTTTGAAATTGAAAGTAAGTTCTGAACATACACTGCAAGGATATTGCTTGCGTTGTATGCTCTTCAACCCTGCGCCGTAAACTTGCTGCAAGCATGCCAACTTATATAAAAATTGATTTAAATGTTTAAATGTATCTCATTGTCAAAAAGCTCACAGAAAGAAACATAAACGAGTTGAAAAGTAAGCATCAAATTTAGGTAGTTTTTTTTCTGAGAATTGTAAATTTACAAACAGCTTCATAAAAGTAAGTAACTTATAAAATATTTTGAAGATCTAACTTGACAACAAATATAAATATTAAATTTTATATTTAAACTTTAATTTTAAAAAAATTGGTTTAACCATTGCCAGTTAAATAAAGTAGAATTTACTTTCCAAAATAAAATTATTTTACAGTTTAATCGTATTGAATATTTTAATTTATATATAAAAACTCACCTGCATTAATTTTACATTAAATGTACTATTTCCTTGCAAACAGTCTGTGTGTATTAAATCAAAGCCATTCACATGTCATATCCTTAGTGTTATATTAACGAGGATTGATGACATTTGGCTTAGTATTACCATCATTGTTATATAAGTTCTATTCACAAAAAGTTTCACAAACTTGCAAAATACACAAATTCAGTAATTAATAGTAATTCCCCATTAACGTGACAGTGTATACAGGTAGTAGTGTCTAAGAAATGAAACTTGGTCGAAATATTAACACAAATATTTTTAAACAGGAATCTTTCTTAATCTTTCTAGGTTGGATGAAAACTAGTTTCTTGGGATTTTGTTAAACACATTATTCACCTAAAATTGCACTGACCACTTTGATTAACCTGAGCATTTTCTTTTACCTTAGTCTGATCATTGGTATCAGACATAGGATCGTCTACGTTTGTTAAAACGCGACTTGGCGATGGACTATCTATAGTTTGAAAGGAGAAACTAGGCGAATCTGCACTGGATAAGGATTCCGGAGTTCCTACTGAACTTATGGTCCCTGGAAGTGGACTCGCCATTGATTCTATTCTGTAAAAGAAATTGTTTTCAATTAATTTTTAATTAAATAATCAAATAAACTTTAGTTCTTTAAATTATACTTGAGTCCCAATCGAGGCATCAGCTGGGGGGTGCGTCCAACTTGAACTGTATATTTTAAAAACCCCAGTATCAAGACACAAACAATGGCAATTGAATGTTTAATTATTTGAGAAAAAGAAATAAATAACATTCTGTTTAGTATCAATTAATTCTTTCGTTTTATTTACAAACCTAGAATTTAAATTACTCTCCACTTCGTCCTTTACAAATGGGTCTAAAGTCCATATGCATACAGATTTTATTGAAACTTTGTATATGATGAGTTTTTAATGTAGAAATACAATATTAAAATTTCAGAACCATTCAGAGCTTTAGTATGAATAAATTATTAAAATTAGCATGTCTTATGGAAATAGGGGCTGATTTTTAAAAATGGTTCCTGGAAAGCAACAGAACAGCACAAAAATACCAGGTAGTTGTTTTTGTGAATTTTGTATACTAAAAAATTTGGGGGTAGTCTTTTGGAATATGGGATGATTTTTGAAAATTGTATTTAAGGTTTTTGGAGAGCACGAAAATCTTATGAGCATGTTTTCTTTAAATTATAACTTTTTTTTTATCAAGGAAGGTGCTAGCGGGACTTTCTTCTAGTGTCATAGATTTAATTGTGCCGCCACCTGGCGAAACAAGAAATCGTTAAGGTTAGGTTAGAGATGCGAGCAGAAGGGTGAACATACATAGAAGTAGAGCAGCAGGGGCGCTATTCTCGTAATGAGTTCCGTGCACGAATGGTGGACACTCGATCACCTTTTTTGTAAACCGTATTCTCGAACTGTTCAGCACGCGCTCGTAGACGGAACGCTTCGATTGAAATACTTCTATGGCTCAAGATCACTCGTAACATTCAATTCGTCGACGAATGTGTAATTTACTCATGCGCAGTGATTACATTCAAATAATATAAATAGTATAGACAGTTGGTGGAAATTTTAAATAGTGTAAGTTGTAAGTGTGAAGTGTAAATATAAAAATATATCTTATTATATTATTGTTAAATGTAAATATGATCTAGATATCATTATTCACTGCATAGTGTCTCGTATATATTCATAAAATTAACATAAAGATTAAATAAGTTGTAAGAGTTAAACAATTTTTATCTTAAATTTAAAATGTAGAAAAAGTTAAAAATTTTCAAAATCTTATTTCCAAATGATATTAAAAATTGGAAATATAAAGATAACAGAAAATTTTAATTAAAGAAAGTAGTAAAGCATGAAAAACAAAAATTTATTTCTAGAATTTATTTTGTTATTATGGATAAAGTTACTATAACGTATTATGTACAACCAAGGTGCCTTTTCTCTGTTTCGTAAATTTTATTTGTTTATACATGCAGTTAAAGTCATTTTTATTCGAATAAAATACAAAAATATTTAAATTTATAAGTAAATTATATTTTGAAAATTTACCTTTCAATTATCGAAGTTTTGTGGTCTTCGTAAATTAATTATTAGAAAGTATAATTAATAATTTATATCAAAACTTACTCAAAATGAATATATTCAGTTTTATAATAATATATTAGAAAACAACTTTTTGTATTTTATTCGCATAATATAAAGATGAGAAATTTACTCTTTTTAAATGGGTTTCATTTTTAGTTTCACTTTAA
>WNHD01004727.1:0-10915 GCA_011057455.1 Ganaspis sp. Gsp50 | reverse complement strand
ATTGATACTAATACTTTTTCGAATTTTTTCATTTTGGAGTTTGTTCAGCTTTTTCTTTATATTTTATTTCCGATTTTTATTCAGAAACTGTTCTGAATTCTTATTCCCAATTTCCAGTTCTGGATTTTTATTTAAAATTTCCTGTTCTGGATTTTTATTTGAAATTTTCTGTTCTGGAATTTTACTAATTTTTTTTATTTTTAATTTTTTTTTTATTTTTAAAATCTTTTTTATTTGTTAATTTTGGAGTTTTATTCAGCATTTTCCTTACAATTTTTCTGCTCTTAAATTTAATTTTGTTCTCTATTTTAAATGTCAACTATATAGAAATTAAATAAATATACTTTCAATTCATTATCTATTTCAGATTTTCAGATTAAAATTCCTATATTATTGATTTTTATTTAGAGTTTTTCGTTCTAAATAGATAATATTCTTAATTCTTAAATAAATGAATAAACAAATTCTATTAACAAATGAAAAAATGCTAATAAGATAATTCATTTATAAAAAAATAGATTCTTATTCAGAATCTTATGTTCAAGAATTTTATTCTACATTTTTACTTTCTCATTTGTTTTAAATTTCAGTTCAGAATTGTAAGAAATTCTGGAACTTTTTTGAAAATTGTAATAAATAACATTAAGTGTTTTATAAATTTAAAATTTTAATATTTAGAAGTAAGTGGTTTATTAATTTTTTTGGAGACTTTTTAAATAATTTTTTTCATATATTTAATGTAGTAAAAATCTTATTGTACAAACCCAAAAATTGTTATCATGATTTATTATTATTATATTTATTATTTATTGTTGTGATAATTACTTACAAATTTTCAAAATAAATTGTTTTTATTTTTTTATAAATAATTTTTTTGTAAAATATTTTCTTATGGTTTTTTGTAGAAAATAAAATTTTTGAAGTCGAATTTGACTTCGAAACGTTAAAATTGGTTGTTTATTGATTTTAATTTGTTCCTATTCGTCGTATTTGGATTTATCAACCAATTTTGGAGGACGATAAGAAAATTTTAATAAATGGAACTAATTTACAATTTTCTACATTAATTAAACTATTGACTTATTTTATACATATTTATTAATATTTATTAATAGTATTTTAATAGTTATTAATAGCATTTATTACTATTACAGTCCATACACTTATCTTTATAATTATTAAATAATAACTATTTATTAAATATTATTTAAAAAAATTTCATTGTATATAATTAATAAATACCTTGTCATTATATATTACAATATAATAATTTCTTAGAATGTATCATTACTTTGCATTCAATTATTAATAGTTTATTAAAATTCTCCATTTTCCCCCTTAATTAAATTTAAATTAAAAACAAAAAACTAATTGTTAAATTCTAGTTTTACTGTTATTGAAATTGACTTCGCACATTTTTAAAAAAGAAGCGAAAAAGAAAGAAGAAATTTATAAAATTTAATTGCAGTTATTTTTAAAAGTGGAGGGTATTTTTAAAAGCAATTAAAACATTTTTAAAACGTGATGTGCGTGTTATACGTGGAAAGCGAGGAGGAACCAGAGTTGCTGGAGGGATTATTGATTTCCGCGGAAATGCTCTGCTTCCCTCCATCCTCCGTCCCGTGCCACCCCCACCCTTCGGCAAGCAGCGAACCAGCACATTGAGCGTTCTTTTTGCTTATCGTTGAATAGCAGCAATACGCCCTTTTGCAGCTTTTCAACTGGAAACTCTCCGGACCAGAAAACTCCGCTTCCAAAAGGCGCTTATAATATTGCATTTAATCGCTAACTGCAAGATATTTCGAAAATTTAGTGCAAACCGCTCTTGCGGGCAAACGAATATTGTGCAAATTTTGCACATTTCAAATTTTCCTAATTGCCGCTTTTCTAGTTCTCCAATGTTTTTTTTTATTTATTTAAACGGTAATATTTATCCTGCTAAAGTACAAGTACAATAGGAATTGGAGGTTTTCGGATAATGATTTTGAGGTTAAAATTTATTCTTCTGTAAAACGTGGGTAGTTTTCAAAACTTTACGGAACTTGAAAATGTTGAGGTTAAAGTAAACTTGGAATATTCGAGGTATTTGTAATAAATTTGACGTGGAAACTTTTTTATTGTAAAATATTGTTAATAATATAAAATTAACATAAAAAAATAATAAATAATGAAATTGTATTATTTATGCAACTTGCATTTTTAGAGAATCGAGACTCGAGTTGCACACCTACTTTTTTGTAGTATTGGATGTAAAAAATAAACTTTTTTTGCACCCTAGTGTGCTAAAAGTACTTTTTACGCACAGAATAATGTAAATATTTTTTTATTAACTTGGAATCAATTTTGATTTTTAATTGTAAGTGGTTTGATAATTTTATAAAAAGGTGCTTTTTTAAAAAAAAATAATATTTTGATTTTAACCTAAAAATAATAATACTCATATTATTATTATAATAATACTCATATTATTATTGGAATAATACTCATATTATTATTGTAATAATACTCATATTATTATTATGATAATACTATTATTATTATTATTATTATTATTATTATTATAAAAGTCAATAAAAAAAATATATAAAAATATAAAAAAATAATACTTTACAAATAATAAATTTATGAAAACTATATTTAATGAAAACTATTAATTGAGGACCATAGAATTTTTTAAAAAATTAATTAAATTATCAGAAGGTTATGTGTATACATATTATATTATTTCCAACCATATATAAATATTGATGAAAAAATGATAAATTCCATTTTCTTCCAAAAATTATTGGCGGTCGCCTAATTCCTTTCTCGAAAAACCACGCCTTCTTTCAGAAGCGTACACGCGAATTCAGCGCCCCAGTTATCACTACTACGTCCCCGCCGCCATAACAAATTATTTATTTTCATTGATTTTTGATAAATGTAGCCTTCAATGTTGATAAAAAAATAATAACAAAATAAAATACAATAAGATTAACAATAAACAAAATAAATTCAATTAATATAAAGGGCACTGCGCCTATGCATGTACAGCACTGCACCAATAAGATGACGTGACGTCACTCTTGCTTTAACACTCCATCCCCCAACCGACCGCTCGATCGAAATTCAAGGTTATTGAATTAAATCAAATAAATATTATTTTATATATTATTCAATTTATATAAATTTATATGAATTATTCAATTTATATTGAATAATTTTTTTACTAAACAACAAAGTAAATTTATTTATTTTATTTCAATTACCCCGATTAAAATATTAAAAATTAACCGCTTTCGACCCTTTTTTAGTTTATGCTCAATTTCTGTTATTTTCCCTAACAATTGAAAGACGACGATAAAAAATCGTGTTCAGGAAATCGTCGATAGAGGGTGTTTGCGAGCGTTCCTGGGAACTTTGGATGTAAAAATTACAGGACTTCCAGTAAATTGGAAAGGCAGAAAAAGAAAAGAGTGATGAAGGAAAAAAAGTCGGAGACTGTACGAATTCGAGCGGGATTTCTAACGACAGTAAAATAAAGTGGGGGAGTATCCACGCGTGCACACTCTCGTCGGGATTTTATGTTTTGATAGCGCAATAAACCGCCGTGAAGCAGCAGTAAAACGCATTGAGTCACAAGTCCGCTCAGCTGATGTCGTTAAGTGGCTCGGCATTCGCAGGTCTGTCAGTCAGGCGAAACCTCAGAGCGCGTCACTAGGCGTCACGTGTTTTGCGATCGGTGACACACTACCAGGCGGAAGCAACAAACTCTCCATGTCTTAACGTCACCTAAGTGTCACTTCTCTTTTTATGACCTTGGTCAACAGTGCCAGTGCCCGTCTCACAATCTATTCCCATGACCATTTTTTTTAGTTACTATTTCATTTTTTAAGTTACACTGTATTATTTAGTATTATTTAAATATTAGTCTTGAAATATATTTTTTGGAAGTACGTTTTCGTTGCTTGGGTCTAAAATCGTTTTTTGTGTTATTTTAAGTTGTTATAGTAGGTAGTGTGTGTTCTTATATTATTTTCATTTTAGTTTATATTTATATTTTTAATTCTAAAGAGAGAGAAAGAGAGAACATTCCAGGAAAAATTAATGTGGCCGAATTTGAAAACAAATGCGTGTCAACATTACCTTGAATTTGTTGGTGTCGATGCCGCTCCGGCGCTTCCCAGTAAACATTGACAGAATTTCCAAATTATTGATCGATACAAAACTGTTTACTTCCCGCTTCGTGGAATATCAGAGCAATTCTTGGTGTATTTTTTTCTCAGAATTATTGGCGCTTCGAATTATTCCATATTTTTATTATTTTTACTATCGTTATTATTATTGTTTTTATTATTATTATTATTATTATTATTATTATTATTATTATTACTATCATTATTATTACTATTTATATTATTATCATTATTATTGCAGCTATTATTATTAATACTATTTTCATTATTGCTATTATTGTTGTTTTTATCATTATTATTGTCATTATTATTGTCATTATTATTATCATCATTATTATCATCATTATTATCATTATTATTATCATCATTATTATCATTCATATTATGTTAATTCGATGGTTGCTAATTAAAAGAAATCTCAATGTATCTGTAAATATTCATTTCTGAATAACAAGTTTTTTGAAATTTACGTCCACTTTTGAATAATTTACGAATGTCAAATAGACGTACCTCACTTTATCTGACTGCATTTTTTTTGTGATTGATTTCAAGTCATGAAAGATTAAAATCATTGTGAGTAAAAAATGTGAAATTAATGAAGGGAAATAATTTTAATTAATTTTTAATTCAATTAATTATTACATCATTTTAAATGAATAATTAATTTAAGTCTATAAATACGTGCAAAAAATTTCAGCATTAGAGATTTGAAATCTGACGAAACATCGCGATGTTTCACGATCCATCTTGAGATGGATTCTTTTAATTATCAACCATCGAATTGGAAACCAATTTATAATAAATAATTACTGCGATTAAACTAGAAAAAGACACCAAAGAAATTATTTATTATTGCATTTTTAATTTTTATCCATTAAATTATAATTATTTAAGTTATAATTATTAACTGCATGCTACAATATTATTTTTATTTTGAGCGTAAGGTTTGCGTCAATCTGGCGCTCACCATTGCTGACTAGATTTATTTGACGTAAGTTGGCATTCAACATTGCGCATGCGCAGCTCAAGTTTATCGTTGGTAATGGCCGCGCGCGACTCGAGATTGATGTAAACGTTTCGTTCCATTTTGGACGTTACCTAACCCTTTCAAACCGATACCACAATTAAAAGAAATTCCCTAAAGATTTGCAAAATATGTTGTGCTTTTAAAGACATGTCAAAGAGTATTGTTTTTTTTTTAAATATTCTTTTGCTGTAATTGAACAAGTTATATCGTTTACAAACTTTTTAAATCAGCTTAAATAACCTTAAAATGTGGAGGCAAATCTGTTTCTTTCTCCCACCAGAGGAGTAAAATGACGAATAAAAATGCGTAGTAGTGCCCTGTATAATTCACACATGCGCAGTAATTTATGCGCAGTGTTTTATTATATTTACACGTGCGCAGTAAATATGCCAGTCACATATGCGCCGTGGTGTTCTATGGAACTTATACATGCGCAGTAGACACATATGGCAGTTACATATGCGCAGTAGTGTTCTATGGAACTTACACATGCGCAGTAGACACATATGGCAGTTACATATGCGCAGCAGTGTTCTATGGAACTTACACATGCGCAATAGTGATAAATGACAGTTACGTTTGCATTGTAGTCACGTATGATAGTTACACGTGCGTATTAGTGCTTTATGAAGCTTAAACTTTCTTAATTTTTATTTATTTTAACATGTATAGTCACATATGACAGTTACATATGCGCAGTAGTGTTATATTAAACTTACAAATGCATATAGTAGTCAAGTATGACAATCATATGTGTGCAGTAGCGTTTTGTGGAACTAACACATGCGCAGTAGTGTTCTGCGGTACTAACACATGCACAGTAGTGTTCTGCGGTACTAACACATGCACAGTAGTGTTCTATGGAACAAACACATGCGCAATAGTATTCCATGGAACATACACATGCGCAGTTGAGTTTTATGGAACTTACACATGCGCAGTAGTGTTCTATGGAACAAACACATGCGCAGTAGGGCTCTATGAAACTTAAACATGCGCAGTAGTGTTCTGTGGAACTTACACATGCGTAATAATGTTCTATGGTACATACACATGCGCAGTAGTGTTACATGCAACATACACATGCGCAGTTGTGTTTCATGCAACATACACATGCGCAGTTGTGTTTTATGGAACTTACACATGCGCAGTAGTGTTTTATGGAACTTATATATGCGTTTTAATATCTTAATAGACTTTAATATCAACGACATGACCTTACCAAATTCTTGGACAATCTTGATGCAAATTACCCTCTGGTTAAAAAACCCTGCAAAAATCAACCTTCCTTGAAAGAGTCAATTAAACCAGATTTTAACCACCGTGAACTAGAAATTCGGTCTGAAAGGGTTAATTTAAGTTACAGTTATTTTGACCTTCATAACTTTCGTTCTTTGTGATTTTCAGGAAGACGATTCAACTCCTTTTTTTCGTCCGGATCAAATTAATTACAATCGACGATTCTTTGCGATAGAAAAGGTAAAAGAGACCACCTTCCAGGAATAAATTATAATCAATCGAAACGAGATTTAAATTTAACGAAACTCTCTCAAATCAATATTTTATTATAGCAGTGGGTTTTTAATTCCAGGTGTTGATACAGGCCTGATAATTCTTGGATTTTTTACACAGAATGACACGTTCCTGGAATTTATTCGGCTTCAATTGCCTTTGGCATCAGCTGGGTTAGCGAAATCTGGAGTCTGTAATTTTATTCTTTAATCTCAAGTGTGTAAATTAAAAAGTAGGCAGTGTCTGCTATTCATTTGGTACTGTCGCTGCCTCTGAGACGAATCGAAAAGAATGAATGACATGACCGGCTTTCAGAAGGACAAAGAAAATGTTGGGAAATATTCTACCAACGAACTATGCATTTTTTTTTCTTCAACTTACCACCGCGGTCTTTGTCAAGTCTCGTCTCAACGATTTAGGGATGCGGGGCGTGATAGCAATGGTATAGTCCGCCCCACGAAATACAAAGACGTCCCAGAGTGAAACGCAATTTATTGCTAAAAAAAATGTCTGATTTTGAGCACCATTTTTGTACATATGGTTTTTTAAAACTCGTGGAATCTAGATTAAAAATTGAGATAAATTTTTTTAGAATTCAAACTTCTTTTTGATGACGTACAATACTCGAGTTTTGCTTTTTTAGTTTTTTGAATAAAATAAGTATTGTTTTTTAAATAATTACAAACTAGAAATTTGATTTTTGCATTTTCAATTTCTTTTTAAGAATTCAAGATAAACATTTTTTTGGGACGCTTCAAATATTTATTTATTGTTATTATTTTTGAAAAGATTTTTAAAATCTTTACTGATATTTGTAATAAGTCAAGTGCACGAATCATCAGTAAAATTTTATGATATAGAAATATTTGTACGAATAAATTTTCAACCCTTTCGATTTTGCATTCAAGGATATGAGACTATTTGGTCCGGAATGCAATTTATTTAATGTTTTATAACAAATGTTGTGTATTTTATGTTTATCTTACCTTTATTCGTTCTTTTTCAATTTTCTTCAAGCATGGAATTTTCTTTGTCGATTTTAAAGAAAATTGCTTTAAATAAACATACACGGAAAAAAAACTTGTGTTGAAACAATGAAATATTCGTCTAGAATTATATAGCTAAAAATTAATTGAAAATTTACCAGCGTTCTTAAAATTATCTCTTTTGCAGAGAAATTGAATTTTCACGTGAGAGAACATTTGGTTATTGTGAAGATTTGTTTTCTTTTAATTAGTTAAATTCTTTCGAAAATCTCAAAAATCTTTCAAAAATTTCAAAATTCTTTTAAAATAAATGTTCAAAAATGGTTAATTTGTGTCATTCAAATTTTCTTTTCGTGTAAGTTTTCTAAATTTTTGAGAGCGGTATGTTACTTTTACAAAAAAAAAAAACAGGCAAATCCACTTCTTGTGGCAGCCATCTTTTTTTCGTTCACATTAAATTTTGATGTGAGGAAAATAAAAATGAAAACCAAGATGGCTATCATAAAAATTGTAATTTTTGCATTTTAAAACTTATTATATTTTATATTTTAAAACTTAGTATTTTATATTTTAAAACTTAGTATTTTATATTTCAAAATTTTAAATTTTTAATTTATTGGTTGCTTGTTAATATCCATTTTTAATTTCAGTTTTTAGTTTTTTGTATAAAGATAATCGTGGCGAAGGCGTCTTTTTTAAAAAAAATTAATTCTTATGCTTCCTTTATTTATAATTCTTATGATTCTCTTTTTTGTTTGAATCACTTTTCTTTTAACTCTGCTTTCATTTGTTTTTTGTATCCCTTTTTGTCTCTTTATTCTTTATCATTCTTTATTATTCTTTTTACTTATTATTCTTTTCATTTTTTTCAAATAAAAAATTATTATTATTATCTTAAAATAAAAAATAAAAAAATAAAAAATAAAATAAAAAAATATTTTAAAATAAAAAATAATAAAATATAAAGATAATTTTTGTAATTACTAATTCAATTAATTAATTTCAAGAAGAAACTTACTTTTTAAGAACGAAATTCTTTTTCAAAAATAAAACTACTAAAAAACCATTTTTAGGCAACGAAATTATTTTTGAAAACCACAAAAATAAATTCAAAGTTTTTTAATAGTTTTTTTAAGTTCAAATGTATTAAGATTTCATTGAGTTTGCGAATTAAATTATAAAGCAAGTAAATGAATATTGAGTGAATCACTTGTTGGCAAGTTTAACAACATAATTGTCAGTTTTTATTTTATAGGAAGTAAGAACATCAAAAAATGGTATCTCAGCAATTTCCTAAATTGTTCCTTGGTTTTATATGCAGTTCTGAGACTGAAAGTTGCTATAGTTTCAAGTCGCAAGCTTCGCAAGATCCTGCCAGAGGATATGGTGAATCCAAACGTCATAAGATCAACCCTTATCTGTGCCTCGTCGACATTCAACGACAGAATTCCTTGGATAGCCTAACCTGACATTTTCCCACTCTCGGAAATAACTTTTTATCGATAATTCCCCCATCACTAAAATTCCAGCATTTCATTTTCTATTTTTTTCTCTGTACATTGCAATTTCATTCCATCTGTGATGAACTTCAGAATAATTATATTGAATTTCTGCTTTATTTAAATTTTTTATCACTTGTTACTAATAATTTCATAATAATATTATTAATAATTATTAATAATAATATTAATAATAATAATAATAATAAGAATATAAATAATAATAAGAATAATAACAATTACATATGTATTAATATACCCACGCTATTAACACTACATTAACAGCATTATTGCGGATCGATCATAAAGTACTTTAGGCCCTCTAACGTTTATCCTCTCTAAGTTTTACCCCCTCCAACGTTTACCCCTTCCTACGTTCGCCCTCTCCAATTTTTATCCCCTCCTACGTTCACCTCCTTCTATGTTTACCCCCTCCAACATTTACCACATCCTACGTTTACTCTCTTCAACCTTTACTCCATCCTGCATTTACCCCCTCCTACTTTAACCCTTTCTACCGTTTACCCCCTTCAAAGTTTACTCCCTCCTAGCTATACCCTCTCCAACGTTTAACCTCTCCTGCGTTCACTCTCTCCAACTGTTATCCCCTTCTATGTTTACCTTCTTCAATGTTTACCCCCTCCTACGTTTACCCTCTCCAATCTTTACTTCGTCCTGCATTTACCTCTTCCAACTTTAACCTTCTCCAACGTTTACCCTCTTCAACGTTTTCCCCCTCCTACGTTCACACTCTCCAACATTTATCCCCTTCTATGTTTACCCCCTTCAACATTTACCCGCTCTTACATTTACTCTCTTTAACCTTTACTTCATCCTGCATTTACCCCGTCCTACTTTAACCCTTTCTAACGTTTACCCCCTTCAAAGTTTACCCCCTCCTAGTTATACCCTCTCCAACATTTACCCCCTCCTACGTTTACCCTCTCCAATCTTTACTCCCTCCTGCATTTACCTCCTCCTACTTTAACCTTCTCCAACGTTTACCCTCTTCAACTTTTTCCTCCCTCCTATGTTCATTCTATCCAACTTTTATCCCCTCCTACGTTTACCCCCTTCTATGTTTACCCCCTCCTACATTTACTCTCTTCAAACTTTACTTCATCCTGCATTTACCCCCTCCTACTTTAACCCTTTCAAAGTTTACTCTCTCCTAACTATACCCTCTCCAACATTTACCCCCTCCAACGCTTAGGCTCTCCTGGGTTCACTCTCTCCAACTTTTATCCCCTTCTACGTTTACCTCTCCGATGTGTACACCCTCCAAAGTTTACTCGCTCCCATGTTTACCTCTCCTACGTTTACCCTCTCCTCCGTTTACCCTTTCCAACTTTTATCCTCTCCAACCTTTACCCCTTCCCATGTTTACTCCCTCCTAGGTTTACTCTCTCCAACCTTTACTCCCACCTACGTTTACTCTCTCCTACGTTTACCCTCTCCTACGTTTATCCTCTCCTACGTTTATCCTCTCCAACCTTTACCTTCTGCAACGTTTACTTCTTTAACGTTGATCGTCTCCTACGTTTACCCCCCTCCTAGATTTACCCTCCTCCAACATTTTCCTCAGCCAAAGTTTCTCTCCATTTAATTTTTACCTCCTACAACTTTTTTCTTCTTTAACATTGTCCATTCCAATCTTTCTATTCAACTTTTTCAACACCAGTTTTCCTCTTCTTTATCTTTAAAGACATTTACTTT
>WNHD01004726.1:11104-22021 GCA_011057455.1 Ganaspis sp. Gsp50 | reverse complement strand
TTATTATTATTATTATTATTATTATTATTATTATTATTATTATTATTATTATTATATTACTATTATTATAAAAACTAGCGACAGAATGTTATCACAAAGGAACTAATTTTATATTAAATACCGAATCGACAATTTTATCCTTCCCTCAAAAATATCTTCAAATTTATCTTTCTATCTTGTTCTTAAATAATCGATTTTCTTAAATTAAACTTTACTTGTACGCTGCAGAAAATTAGAAGACTAAATTATGTAAATGAACCTTGCAGTTTTAGGAAATAAGTACTGAGAATATTTTCGGATTTGAAAACGACGAGAAATAGCTTTTGAAACTTTTCTAAATTTATTTCTAAAAAACTAGAAAACCTTTCAATGATTAGAAGAATTTTTTGATAATCAAATTGTTTTTAATTAGAAAAATCTTTTGAAAATCGTAAGTAAAATTAATTATGCATATTATATATATATATATTCGGTTTAATTAAATAATTTTTTACACTAAATGCATCGTAAAAATACCGTCATGTTTTCTTAAATTAAAAAAAAACACAACCCACTAGATATCGAAGGCGGAAAAAAGATGTTAGACAGGGGGATGATATGCAACCCGATAGACATCAAAGCGGCGAAAAAAACAGCTTACAGGGGTTCTGTGCAACCCGTCGTACATCAAAGTGGCGAAAAAAATGCTTTACAGGGATTTCGTGCACAAGAATTGCTGCACTAGAGGCGCGTTTTTTTTAAATCATCACAAATGGACGGTATTTTTACCTTGAACTTGCAATTAAATTCTAGTTCATTATACAAAAATGACGAAATCTCCGGAGCAAAAAATGATGATCATTAAATCCGAATGATTCGAATTATCGAAGCTTTCGTTGAATATTAAGAGGACTAAAAGCTTTTTTCAATTACTTGACATTATTTGAGTTATTAAAAATCCTTTGTGTAATTAAAAATCTTTTGAGTAATTAAAAATCTTTTGAGTAATTAAAAATCTTTGGAGTAATTAAAAATCTTTTGAGTAATTAAAAATGTTTCGAATTATTAAAAATCTTTTGAGTTGCCAAAAATCTTTGGAGTTATTAAAAATCTTTTTAAGTACTAAACATTTTTTAAGCTATTAAAAATCTTTTCAGTACTAAGAATCATATGAGCTATTGAAATTTTTTTGAGTAATTAAAAATTTTTTCAGTTATTTAAAAAACTTATAAAATCATCAAGTACAAAAACTGTTCTAATCATCGAAATTTTCAATAAGGAATCCAAAAATTGTTCTTGTTATCAATGTCCTCGACAATCGTTGAATAGAAAAATTGTCTCGTTTATCAAAGTTATCGACAATTTTAAAACGAAAATTCTTCTAATTGTTTTAATTAGAATATCCATCCTTTTAATTATTCTCATTAGAATTTCTATTCTTTTAATTATTCGCATTAGAATTTCTATTCTTCTAATTTTCCGTCAAAGAGATTCAAAAATTGTTATAATTAACAAAGTTTCCGTTAATTATTAAATCTAAAATTTTATGTAATTATCAAGGTTTTCTAGTTATCAAAGTTTTCGACATAAATCATTAAATCCGAAAATCTATCTCAAGGAATTTTTCATACAAAAAGGCTTTTTTTAAAAAAACGACTTTTATAACAGACGGCTTTTTTGATAAAATACTTTTTATAACATTTTGCAACAACTTTTTGTAACAAAAGGCTTTCTACATCAAAATGCTTTTGTAACGAAAGGCTTTTTGCAACAAAAAGCTTTTTGCAATGGACTTTTTGTAACAAACAGCTTTTTGTAACAAACAGCTTTTTGTAACAAACAACTTCTTGCAACAAAAACAGCTTTTTACAACAGAAGGCTTTTTACAACAGATGGCTTTTTAAAAAAAAGCGCTTTATAAACAAGTATTTTACAAAAAAAGTGTCCTAAAAAAGGCTTTTTAAATAAACATCCTATTCGTATAAAAAAGTCCTTACACCAAAAGAACAAGTTTCTTCACAAAATATTAATTAGTCTTCACATTTTGAACAACAAACGGATTTTGAAGCATTGCTTAATCAACTAATTGACAGGATGATAAATTCAATTGAGCCGAAAAATTGATCGACTCAGAAGAAACAATTGGTCAATTCCGAAGAAAAGATTAGTCGATTCCAAAAAAACAATTGTTCAACTCCGAAGAAAAAATCACTCGATTCCAAAAAAACGGTTCAATTCTAAAGAAAAAATCAGTCAATTCCAAAAAACTGTTTCAATTCCAAAGAGAAAATCACTCGATTCCCAAGTAAAAATCTGTCGATTCTGAAGAAAAAATCAGTCGATTCCGAAGAAAGAATTGGAACACGGCCTTGGTCTTCTCATTTTCTGAACACCACACCACCAGTCCTGAAGAGCCACTCACCTGGAGCCCTCGTCGCCTCCTGCAGATCACCCTCTGTCTTGATTCTCTTGAGTTGATCGGTCTCGCTCCTCGTCATCCTCGGCCCCGATTCTGGGCCTTCTTGGCCTGTAGATACTCGATCGTTGATAGGCAACCCTCGCCCCGAGTCCACCATCGTTGTGCGCTGCTGCTGCTGCTGTTGTTGTTCCTGGAGTAAGCAAGCGCTCGACACCAGATCCCACTGACGCAGCTTTTCCCGGTCGAGCTCGAACGACGCCGAACTTCCTCCTGGCAATTTCCGCGTCTCCACTGTCGACCCACTCGAGGGAAGGTTGCCTTCCGCTAAAAAATGCTTCTCTAATCCACTCGACTTCCTGTACGACTCATTCTTCGAATCCCACACGTAACCACCTGCTCCAATCCTGTCCATCGCCAGAGTCTCGTACGCGTCGTCGTTTTCCTTCTCCTTCAAATTCAGACTCGTTGCATTCTCATTCACAATTTGGTTCACATTTTGATTCAGGTGATTTGGACTCTGATTCTGATTCTGATTCTGATTCGGATTTTGATTCATTTGATTTATGTTCTGATTCACGTTTTGATTCACGATCTGATTCATGTTTTGATTCAAGTTCTGATTCACGTTTTGAATCACGTTCTGATTCACGTTTTGAATCACGTTCTGATTCACGTTTTGAATCACGTTCTGATTCATGTTTAAAGTTTGAATCGAAGACGAATTCTGGCACGAAATTATATTCTGGTTTGAAAGCAAATTCGAAACCGAATTCTGGTTCGAAATTAAGTTCTGGCTCGAAGCGGAATTCTGGCTCGAAATTAGATGCTTCGGATTCTGGTGAGGATTTTGTTTCAGATTGGGATTGCTTTGCAGATTTTGATGCAGATCGTCAGAGCGGCTTTCGTTGGATCTTCTTTTGACTTTGGACCTCTCGTCGTCGCGCAGAACGACGCTGTCGTTGACGTAAGTCGCTCCGCGGGTGATTTTCGTCTTGGACTTGATCTCGGGTCGCGAGGGTCTCGGAGGACTGTCCAGGTTGTCCAGAGACCTCGCGTGACGAAGACTCACTCTCCTCAGACTCTCCCTCCAAAGCGAATCCTGCTCCCAAGGATCCTCTCCTCCAAACGTCCCATCATTGCTCCTGAAATTCGACTCTCCACTCCCCAGTCGCGAACCTACGTCTCCATGTGCTGAAAGGTCTCTACTTCTGGAATTTGGACCCCTATTTCTGGAATTTGCATCTCCACTTCTGGATTTTGGATCCCTATTTCTAGAATTTGGATCTCCACTTCTGGAATTTGAATCTCCTGTTCTGGAATTTGGGTCTCCACTTCTAGAATTTGAGTCTCCACTTCTAGAATTTGGACCTCCACTTCTAAAATTTGGGTCTCCACTTCTGAAACTTTGATCATTGTCTCCACTTTTAGGACTTTGATGATTGTCTTTATTTTTGGAATGTTGATGATTGTCTCTACTTCTAGAACGTTGATCACTGTCTCTGATTCTGAAATTGAGATCGTTGTCCCGACTTCTTGAAATTTGATCAATCCCTCTACCTCTGGAGTCGCTGTCTCGAATTCTAAAATTGGAATCACTCTCCCTATAATTCGAATCACTTTCTCTAAAATGCGAATCTCCTCCACTTCCAAAATTCGAATCGCTTCCTCCAGTTGCAAAATTCAAATCGTTTCCTCCAGTTGCAAAATTCAAATCGTTTCCTCCAGTTCTAAAATTCGAGTCACTCTCGCGAATTCTAAAACCCGAGTCACTTCTCGACTGCGAATCATTGCGACTCCTGGAATTCACAACTTCAGAGCTTCTCGAACTCGAAATGCCTCTTTCGGGAGCTGCAACTCCGCCCTGATTTTCGCGACTTCCGGTTCTCTGGCTACGTCCGCTGCTGACTCCTCGGCCCTCGCTGAAGACGTGATTAGCGCGGTTTCTCTCCTCCACGAGATTCTGGAGCCCCACGTCATCCAAAAGTCCTTCCAAGGATCTGGACCTCCTGTGACTGGTGGCAACCGGAAACTCTGGAGCTTCCTGGCTGCCGGACTTGTCCCTCAAGCCTTGAGGGTACAAATTCCTGGCGTTGATGTCCTGAGCATCGGGCAGAGGATCAGTGGACTTGACTCTGCGGAGTGTATCAGCTTCGTAGAAATTCCTCTTATCAACTAGACCCGCTTTGTCCTCGGCCAGGAACTGACAAGTGGTTTTTCTCAATTCGGCCGCGATTCTCCGAGCCTCGTCAATGTCGTCCACCTGGATCTGTCTCGGCATTTGTCTGGCGATCGGATTCACCATTCTCCCGATGTCGTTTCGTTTATTGACGGAGGTGTCGCCTCGTTGATTGTTCAGCTGCGGGAGTCTCGAAGTGTGCAACAGCGATCTTGGCTGCGCTTCTGCGGCACTTCCGGTTTGGAGATCGGAGTAGTAGTAGGGAGCAGACTGGTCGCTTGGTGAGGGCAGATGTGGAGACGTTTTTGAGTCCTGGCTTGAGGATGATCTGTGGTTCGGGGAGAGGGAGAATCTTGTGGAATCTTGACTCGTGGATCTGGAATGGTGACGAGATTCGTGGAGTTCTTGGAGACTGTCGATAGTTGGATCGATTGGAGCTTCTCTGTCGAGAGGAAGAGTTCTTTCGCTTGAAAAAGTTCTTTCGATTGGAAAAGTTCTTTCGCTTGTTCTTTCGCTTGGAGGAGTTCTTTCGCTTGAAAAATTTCTTTCGATTGGTGAAAGAGTTGAGAGTGTTCCTCTGTCGATTGATGAAATTGTTCCTCTATTTGTTGGCGAAAGGGTTTTTCCGTTAATCGGAGTTCTTCTATCATTGGGAGACACTTCTTGAATTCTTGCATCAACTGGAGAAAGAATTCTGCCATCGATGGGAGATAGTATTCGTCGGTCGATTGGAGATAAAGTTCCTCTGTCGATTGGAGACAAAGTTCCTCTTTCATCCGGAGAGAGAGTTCTTCTGGTGATTGAAGAAAGGGTTTTGTCGATCGGCGAAAAAGTTCTTCTATCGTTGGGCGAAACTTCCTGAATTCTTGAATCCACTGGAGAAAGGATTCTTCTGTCGACTGGAGAAAATGTTCCTCTAACAACTGGGGAAGTAATTTCTCTATCAACTGGAGAAGTAATTCCTCTGTCCATTGGAGAAGTAAATCCTCTGTCCATTGGAGAAGTAATTCCTCTGTTTATTGGAGAAGTAATTCCTCTGTCCATTGGAGAAGTCATTCCTCTGTTTATTGGAGAAGTCATTCCTCTGTTTATTGGAGAAGTCATTCCTCTGTTAATTAAAGAACTATTTCCTATGTCCGTTGGAGAAGCAATTCCTCTATTCATTGGGGAAACAACTCCTTTGTCCACTGGAGAAATAATTCCTCTGTTTGCTGGAGAAATAATTCCCCTGTTCGCTGGAGAAATAATTCCTCGATCCTTCGGAGAAACAGTTTTTGCATCAACCGTAGAAAGAGTTCCATCAACCGGAGAAAGAGTCACATCAACCGGAGAAAGAGTTCCTCTCTCAATCGGCGAAAAAGTTCGTCTATCAGAAACATCCTGAGTTCTTCTGTCGCCCAAGGAAATTCTATTCGATTCGTATTGTCTAACTGACGAAATTTCATGATGTTTTCTATCAACTGAAGCTGCTTTTCTATCAACTGAAGCTGTTTTTCTATCAACCGAAGCTGTTTTTCTATCAACCGAAGCTATTCTTCTATCAACCGAAGCTGTTCTTCTATCAATCGAAGCTGTTCTTCTATCAACCGAAGCTGTTCTTCTATCAAAAGCATCAGTTCTATCAAAAGCAGATCTTCCATCAAAAGCAGATCTTCCATCAAAAGCAGATCTTCCATCAAAAGCAGATCTTCCATCAATAGAACCAGTTTTCATACCAAAAGTATCAGACCTATCAACAGAACTCCTCCGATCAAAACTTGTCGAATCTTCAACACACCTGCCATCAATCGGAGACAATTGTCGCCTCGAATAACTATTTTCCCGCGAATGCGAAATTCCCGGACTCTCAGACTCATTTGTGGACCTGAGTGGAGAAAAATTGGAAACATTTTCGTAATGCGCGTCTCCGGTGAAGGACTGCGAGTGCTGATGGGACGGAGGAAGATCGCTGACTCTCATGGAAGGCAAACTACTAGCGGAGCTGGTTTTTCCGCGCCCGTAGCAAAACGGTTGATCCAAATTCATTTTGTCGGTTTTGTGTAACTTATCAACAACCATCATGTTCTCATTGAATCCGTAAATACTATTGTAACTCAAATCCTTGGCGTACAAATCGACATTAAAAGCATCCCTCGCCTGCAATTCTTCCAAGTACTGATCCAGGTCAATACTCGCTCCGTCAAATCGACTCCCAAGTGATTCCAGTTCATCCAAACTGTCGAGAACTTCGCAAACTTCGTCACTTACAGGTCTCCTCTTCAACTGCCTGTGTCTGGCTTCTTCGTCCGGGATCCTCAACTCCTCGCTTCCTGCGCTCTCCAGCGAAACCCTACTGTCCCTGAAGCTCGTTTCCGAAAATCTGCAATTCCATTTGGCTTTCTTGAGTTCCAGGTCCTGGGTGTCTATGTCAAGTTCCTCCATGGGTGGCGGGGATGTTGGGATCGGAGGCGGGGAGACTATTTCGCTGTCGGAAGAATCGTGCAATTCGGCGATGAGGGTTCTACTGGCTCCTAGATAGTACGAAGCGGGTCTGAAAGTGTCGGACAAACTGAATCTCGGATGTCTCGGAGCATCGATGGAGTCTAGATCCTTGGAGGATTCATCGTCCGCGTCGGAACTGTCCGATTTCAGGGCGGTAAGAATGTCTGGTAATTCCGATCGTTCTTGATCGCGTTTCTCCTTTTTGCCCTTTTTTTCCTCTTTTTCCAGTTGACTCACTTCCATGTAGACGGGCTCCATTTTGCTGTCGGAAACGCAGACCAACTCGTAATGCGCAGCCTCGAGGGTCGAATAGTCTGCGTAATCTTGCTTCCCTTCGGAACTCGGAGCCAGCAGGGAGCGACCGAGTCCGTTTTGGGTCATTTCCACGTAGGAGCTCTCCTCGTGGTCCAGATTCGCGAAGATGCTCTCCATCATCTTGGGTGCGTCGTCGGAGTTTGGATCCAGGATCGATTTCCTTGGTGACATCGGGAGGTAATGATTTTCTGGAGACGCGTCTTCTTTTGGAATGGGAGAATTGTCACTGTCGCCGGAAAATTGGTCGCCGTGTGTTACGAGGGATTCGGTCATACTCAGGCGGGTGTAACTCTCCAAATCTTCGGCTGCTTTTGTTTTGTGTCTCCTTCTACGATCTTCTGGTTTTCGTCTTATTGTTCCCGTGTAGCTGTCTTCTAGTACTTTTCC
Organism: Ganaspis sp. Gsp50; assembly: GCA_011057455.1. Taxonomy (NCBI): domain Eukaryota; kingdom Metazoa; phylum Arthropoda; class Insecta; order Hymenoptera; family Figitidae; genus Ganaspis; species Ganaspis sp. Gsp50. Next base: position 14,264 of record WNHD01004726.1, on the reverse strand, counting down.
TTCGTCCGTTTCCTTTCGATAATCTTGTAATTTTTGGAAATCTTTCTGTTCGTGAAATTTTTGGTAATCTTTTTGTGATTGGTAATCCTTTTGTGATTGATAATCCTTTTGTAATTGATAATCTTTGTGTCCTTCCTGATAATTCTTCTCTTCCTCCTGGTTCTTTTCATTGTCCAGAGACTTCTGGTAATCCTTACGAAAATCTTTGGGATGTTTCTGAAATTCTTGGTAAACTTTTTGAAATTCCTGGCTCTTTAGATACTCCTGATAATCTTCCTTGGGATATTCTTGAACTTTTTGATAATCTTTTGGATATTCTTGCAATTTTTGATAATCTTTTGGATATTCTTGCGATTTTTGATAATCTTTTGGATACTCTTGCGATGTTTGATAATCCTTTTGATATTCTTGCGATTTTTGATAATCCTTTTGATATTCTTGCAACTTTTGATAATCCTTTTGATATTCTTGCATTTTCTGATAATCCTTTTGGTATTCTTGCAACTTGAGATATTCCTCTTGATATTCCTGCAATTTCTGATAATCCTTTTGGTATTCCTGCAATTTTTGATACTCTTTTTGAAATTCTTGATTTTTTGTAAATTCTTCAAGTTTTTGGTAATCCATTTGATATTCCTCGAGTTTGAAACCTTCGTCTTGATAATCTTCATATTTGTCATATTTCTGGCTTCTTTGATACTCCTGATTCTTCTGCATCAAATGATTTTTCATCAACTCTTGATTCTTCATCAACTCTCGATTCATTATCAACTCTTGATTCATCATTAATCCTTGATTCATCATCAACTCCCGATTTTTCATCAACTCTCTATTTTTCATCAACTCTCGATTCTTCATCAACTCCTGACTCATCAGCAGCTCCTGATTCATCATCAGTTCCCGATTTTTTATCAACTCTTGATTCATCAGCATCTCCCGACTTTTCATCAACTCTTGACTCATCAGCAGCTGCTGATTCATCATCAACTCTTGATTCATCATTTCCTGATTCATCATCTCCTGATTCATCATCTCCTGATGCATTATCTTCTGATTCATTAGCTCCTGATTCATCATCTCCTGATCCATAAGCTCCTGATTCATCATCTCCTGATTCATTAGCTCCCGATCAATCAATTCCTGTTTCTTCTGCAATTTCTGATACTCCTGGAACTTCTCGTATTCCGGATCATGAAAATCTTCCTCCCCGCTTTTTTCGGGCTGATCCAGGTCACTGCCGGTGTCGTAGAGAAGGGTCTCGGTGTCGCTGAAGACTCCCCGATGCTTCACCTCCTTCAGCTTGTCATCTTCTTGTTTCCGGACCTGCTGGGACTTTCTCTCGAAATCCGCCAACAGATCTTTAACGGACTTGTTTTTCTTGCTAGCCGCTTCTTCGCTGGGAGTCTCAGAACCCGGAGCGGAGTCGTTGATAGTTCCTGGCTTCCTCGATGAATCGAGTTTCGAAACATGCGCTTCCGTTGCCTGTGGAGGCGAAATTTTCAAAGGCTCCTGCATCGTCAACGTCTCCCGAACAGGACTCGAACACGACTCGAACGATTTAATTCTACTCTGAACTAAATTCACCTCCTCTGCTTTCAAATCTCCTGTTTCGATCTTCGATTCCAGTCTGGAATCGTACTTCGAATCGCTTTTGATATCATATTTAGGATCGCATTTGGATACGTATGAATCAAGATCGTATTTGGAATTGGGATCAAATTTCGGATCTCTGGGGTCGTGCTTAGAATCTTTAGGGTCGTGTTTCGGGTCTTTAGAGTATTTGGAAATTAAATTGGGTTTGGAATCGAACGTGGAATCGGTTTTCGAACCAAATGTGGTATCAGTTTTGGAACCAAACGCGGAATTGGGTTTCGAAGCAAGCGAAAAATCGGGTTTCGAATCAAACATAAAATCACGTTTCGTGTTCAATTTCGAATCAAGTTTAGCGTCAAATTTAGATTCGCTTTTATAGTCTTTAGATTCGTTTTGAGAGTCTTTAGATTCGTATTTAAAGTCTCTAGATTCAATCTTAGAGTCTTTAGCTTCATTTTTAGCGCCTTTGGACTCACTTTTAGAATCAAAAGACTTAATTTTAGGTTCCAATTTGGACTCGCATTTGGAATCAAAAGACTCCCCTTTAGAGTCACATTTCAAGTGACTTTTACAGCCAAAAGATTCAACTTTGGACTCAAATTTGTTAGTTTTAGAATCTAATTTAAATTCGTTTTTCGGGTCAAAATTATGCTCATTTTTGTGGTCGAATTTGTGCTCGTTTTTGGGGTCTCTGTGCTCGCTTTTGGAATCAGAATCGGGCCAAAAGTTTGTGTGGTCTTTGGACTTCCACTGGACGTTTTTTGGAGTTTGCCAGGTTTCTCCGGGGATGTAGCCAGCGAGTGTGCTGAGCTTTCCGTCTTGGTTGCGAGTGACGGGCTGGTTGGAATAAAGGCCGGGTGTTTTCAGAATTCCAGAGGGTTTCTTTGGTGTCTCGAGGGATTCCGGGAAAGTGTCCTTTTTCGGTGAGTTGCGCTCCTTTGTTGTGGTTGATTTTGCTTGGAGATAGTTGACCTCTTCGTAGCCGGCGTCTGGTGGAATTCCGCAGAGAGTTGAAGGGTTAACGATACCGGCTACACTGGACTTGTGAGTGTTGTCGACGGGAGTCGTGGGTGACCGATCCTCTCCAAAATTCCGGGGGCTCCTCCCTGTATGCGAGGGTCTACGCGTGCGCTTCCTCCGGACATCGCCCAGCTCTGATTCGTTATCAAACAGATACATTTTCAGTTACTTTTTTCATTCCCAGTGATTTTTCAGTACCCACAACCAGTAAGTGTTAAAATCTCTGCATTGAGAGAGAGAAAAAAAAAGAAGAGAGAGTAAAAAATGAGAAAGAGAGAGAAAGAAAGAGAGCGAGAGAGAGAGAGAGAGAGAGAGAGAGAGAAGAAAAAGAGAATAAGAGAACGAGAAAGAGAAAGAGGTACTTTTTTAGACGAATTTTTTGGTTAAAAGTTGAAAAGATAATTTTCAATTGCAAATTTAAACGATAAATTCGAAAAAACATGGAGATAATTCAATAATTTGACAAGATAATTCTAAGTTACGTATATTATTAAGAAACCTAACTTAAAATAATCATAAGTTACAAGATAACTTTAATTTAAAATAA
>WNHD01004726.1:0-11091 GCA_011057455.1 Ganaspis sp. Gsp50 | reverse complement strand
TTACAATGTAACTTTCATTTAAAATAATTTTATGTTCCAAAGTAACTTTAACTTAAAATAATTGTAAGTTACAAAGTAACTTAAACTTGCAAATCTGAAAGGTAACTTTAAGTTACAAGATTAAAAAAGATACTATAATTTTTATTTACTTTTAAGCGATTTGCAGCAGTTAATTTACAAATTTTCAAAATTACTTGAAATAAAAAAATAAAGAATAAAAATAAATAAAAAAATAAAGTAAAGTAGTTTTAAATTTGCTAATTTTAAACATAAGTTCGAATTATAGTTTTTAAATAACACTGAAGTTTCCAACGTTTTTCTTTTTCGTTTATGAACAATGAAAAAACGAATCATTTCGTTTATTTTTTTTTTTTATTAATTTTTGCTATTTTTAAATTTTTCAAGTATTTATTGACAACTTGCAAAAATTCTATTTTGACAAATATTTTTTCGAAGTTAATTACTGGAAGAATGATTAAGCAAAGAAAAATTTACTTATTTGTTTCTTTTAAACGAAAAAAACGTTTTAAACTCGAATATCGTGGTTTTTTTTTAAAAAGTAATCTGCAAAATTGATTGCAGATCAATTGATTGAAATGATTTCAAATTTTTTAAGTATTTGAATTTTAAGAATTAAATAAATTGAGAAATAAATAATAAATTTAGAGTTATAAAAATAATTTCCAATTGAAAAGAAAAGAAAGAAAACTTTAAGTTTTAAAAGAAACGGTAAACTTGAAATTTGAAAAATAACATGAAAATGCAAATTTTGAAGCTAAATTTAAATTGAGAAGTGTAAATTTTTGTTTAAGTGTTTAAATATGTTTGATGTTTCATATCTTAAATTGCAAAAAATTTGAGTTGCAAATTTAAAAAATAACTTCGAACACGTGAATTTGAAAAATAATTTTAAAGTCTACATTTGAAAAATAAGTTTCGGCTGAACATTTGAAAAATAATTTTAGATTGTAGATATGAAAAATAATTTTAGACTGTACGAATAAAAAATTATTGTAGACTGTACGAATAAAAAATAATTTTAGACTGTAGAATTGAAAAATAATTTTAGACTGTACATTTGAAAAATAAAAACCGTATATTTTAAAAATAATTCTAAATATTGTACAATTAAAAATATACTTTTAAATTGAAGTTTTGAAAATTAACTTCAAGTTGCAAATTTGGGAAATAAATTCTATTTGAAATTAAAAAAGTATTTTACAACAAAATATGGATGAATTAGAGTTTAAATTAGAGGCGAATAATTTGTAAATGTAAAGCTAACTTTGTAGATTTGTCAAGTGGAAGTTAACTTTAATTTAAAAAAGAAAAATTTCTAATTTTTTTTTATTGAAACATTCCTAAGATCCAAAGCTTCCAAATTAAAAAATCGAAAATCGATTACAACGCTTCCAGACAAGAAAGAGAAGATATCAAATAAAAACAATAAATTATTCAAAAGGAAGATTTAAAAAAATTTGAAATATAAAAAATTTGAATTCAATTTAACTTAAAAATTATTCTTAAATTTGACAATTGAAAAAATTTAACGAAACAATACAATTTTCAAACGTTCTCAAAACAAAAAATTCAGTTTTGTAGAAAATACAACACAAATTATAAAAAATTGTATTTGAAACATTTTTATAATTTTTCATATTTCTGTATCAAGTTACTATCTACGTTTTTCATTTACTTCTATTGTATTATTTAAACGAAAAATTATTAAAATTCATGTTGTATATAAATCGTTTCCATTTCGCATTTTGTGACAATTTAATAAAAATTGAACTATTCCTAAACTTGTTGCATGTTCTCAAAAATAATAAATTAATAATAATTCTTGAATTTAATGTTTCTCAAAAATAAAGAAATAATAATCTTATTCTCTTCTTTTTTGATACATTTTTTACATTCCCATCAAAAAGAGATTTTATTGAATTTTTTCGTAACTTTTTTAAAAAACAAAGCGAAGTGAATCGTTAAAATGAGAAACACAATTTTCTACTTTTACAAATAATAAAATAAATTAAATAAAAACATTTTTAAAATTAAATAAAATAAATTATTAGATTAGTAATTATTGACATTGTTCCGAATCTTATCACTTTTATTCTTATTTGCCTTAAAATAAATTAATTTTACAAATAATAAAATAAAGAAATTTAATAAATAATTGATTTAAATAATATCGAATTCAGCACAATCGGTTTTATTGAACTAAATTGTTTAATTTTCATTTTATTTACGAATTATCTGTAAATTGTATGTTTAATTAAATTTTCGTTCCATAAAAAAGGTTTTATTTCATGAAATTGCCTCTCGATGCAGAGATTGAAATGAACCAAGATTAGTTTGAGCTTGAGGCGATGACGTTCGCAGGACGAAAGTGTTAGTTGACCTACGACATGCCATGCTTCCGACGACCTTCAAAAGCATCTAAAATGTTAATTTAATCAGACCAGACCCACCATCGCCATAGAGAAGGAGCCCCGAGGAGAGAAACATTTTTTTTCGTCGATTTTTCTTTACAATCTCATCTCAGTATCGATTTCCCGCAATACAAACAAATGCGTAAATTTCAATAATTTCAATATCATTAATTAAACATTAATTTTGGCATTAAACATTAATTTTAACATTAAACATTAATTTTACCATTAATTAAACATTATTTTTACCATTAATTAAACATTAATTTCAGCATTAATTTAGCATTATTTTAACTACTAATTAAACATTAATTTCAGCATTAATTAAACATTAATTTTAGCATTAATTTGTACATTAATTTTTACATTAAGTTTCACATTAAGTTTTACATAAATTTGAACATCACTAATTTAGATATTACATAGTTTTTATATATAAAAACAATTTTTTATTCCAACATTTTTTACTTCACAAAACCATAAAGTTTGTAGCTGATTTTCTTTCATTAAAGTGCTGGTTAAAGGTGTTAATTAAAGTTTTTAAAGTATGTAATCAAAGTTTTTAAATTTGTTAGACAGGTTGAAATTAGAAAGGATTTTGGTCCTCTTCGAGAAAAAATTTAAATAAAGCTCATAAAGTGTTAAATAATGAGACGTTTATCGTTAAAGTTGAAAAAAATAACAAAAATAACGCAGTTGGACAAAATGTACAAAAGTTAGACAAAATATTTAAAAGGATTAATAAAACGTACGAAAGTTAAAAATTATGCAAAAATCTTTTCAAATAATGTACAAAAAGTTAAGAGAGAAATGTACAAAAACTTTTCAAAAATGTATGAGAAAATAAAAAATATACAAAAAGTTTTAAAAAATGTATAAAAAATAAAACAATGTACAAAAAGTTTAAAAATGTACAGAAATTTTAAAAATATACAAAAAGTTCAAAAAGGAATGTATGAAAGTTAAAAAGTAGAGAAAATTAAAACAAAAATGTACAAAAAATAAAAAAATACACAAAACGTCCAAAACTGCACAAAAAGTAAAAAAAAATGTATGAAAGTTAAAAAATACAAAAAATTAAAACACATATGTACAAAACGCTAAAAGCTGTACAGAAACATTAAACAAAAAATGTATAAAACGAAAAAGGAATTAAAAAAACAATTGAAAATTAATTTAAAAAATAATACAAAAAATACAAAAAAATAAAAGTTAAAAAAAGTACAATTTACAAAAAGTATGAATGCGTTTTCCGAAATATTAACTAAAATTCGTGCAGCCTCGTTAGTTTGACGAGCTTGCTTAAATGCCTAAAAAAGCAAAAACAAAACAAAATAGAATGGAGAGAGTAATAGTCTGAGCGATGAAATTGTTAGAATTTCAACCATTTGTTAGTCGTTTTCAGCATTTTAGCAGTGATTTTATTTGAAATAGCGATTTTCCATTGCTCGAAATTATATACTGAGAATTAGTAGGGAATTAGAAGTTCCGATTGTTTTGCAGGACAATAATCGATGTGAAGAGAAAAGTTAAAGCTCTATCGTCCCGACTATTGGATGCAAAACTTTAGTTTGACGAACGTTGTTAAAACTTTTAACTACGTAACATGTAATTATATACATTACAGAAAGCTTCTAACTCTACTAATGGGCACAAGATTACAAAATTAAAGGAACTTGGAACTCGTATTCGAAACTTTCTTGATTTTAAGTGCAAAGTTCCATTTCAATGAGCTTTTAATTCTTTTCTTTGCTTTTTTTCTTTCTTTTTTTATTTTAATTTGGAAGCGTTTGAACCAGGTAGCCAATTTTAAAAAATCTTTTTCGTCTTTTTCAAACAGAATTGCAATTTCGACATTTCTTCACTATTTTCGTTTTTTTCGCTTTTTCAACTACTGTTATTTTTTTTCAACTGTTGCTTTTTCAACTGTTGTTTTATTCAACTATTATTGTACATTTCAAATTTTTTTTTCAACTATTGTTGTTCTTTTCAAATTTTTTTTTCAACTATTGATTTTTTTTTACTATTGTTTTTTCAACTGTTGTTATTTTTTAACTATTGTTTTTTTAACTATTGTTTTTTTAACTATTGTTTTTTTAACTATTGCTTTTTTCAATTATTATTGTTTTATTCAACTATTATTGTTTTCTTTTCAAATATTGTCGTTATTTTAATTATTTACGTCTTTTTTCATTCTTTTTCTCAATTTTTATAATTTTCGTCTTTTATCATTATTTTCGTTTTTTCATTATTTTTATCTTTTCATTATTTTCCTTTTTTATATTTATTTTTCTACTCTCGCTTTTTATTCAAGTATTATATTCTCGTTTTTCTACTTTTGTTTTTTAAGTTCCGCTTTTTTCATTTAAATTTTTTCATTTTCGTTTTTTTTATTCGCGCGTCTATAAATTATTTTCGATTAATCAAATGAAAAAGAAAATGCACGAAAACGTGTAGAATTCTCAAATAATTGCAATTCTGATTGAAAAATGCACTTGAAAAGTATCTTTCACTTTTGATTGAAGAATTCAAAGAAAAATTATATTTCAATTAAAATTTGAATTAAAATTTGAGTTAAAATTTGAATTAAAATTCCACTTTAAATCAAACTTTGAATTAAAATTGAAATTTCAATGAGAATGTCAATTGAAATTGACATTTGAATTAAAATTTAAATTTAAATCAAACTTTAAATTAAAATTTCAGTTTAAATTAAAATTTGAATCAAAACTTGAATTAAAATTTAAATTTAAATAAAAATTTGGATTAAAATTTCAGTTTAAATTAAGAATTGATTCAAAATTTGAATGAAAATTTAAATTAAAATTCCAATTTGAATTAAAATTCGAATGGAAATGAAAATTGTGATTGAAGAATTTGAATGCGATTAGAGACGCTGAGACCGGAAGTTCCAAATTTCTTGAAAAATTGGTGAAGTGTGAAGCTGTGATTTTAGATGATAAGTTCAGGAGAGGAGGTTTCCCTACCTTCGTCATCGCTGGAGTAGCTGTTGTAGCGCGAAACGTTGGTGACGGATCGTCGGCCGTCGGAGCTTTTGCTTCTCACGTGTGGACGATGTGTCTCTTCCCTTCTTCGGGAATGACGTGCTTCAGCCACAGAAGCTTCGTGAGCAGCCAAATCAAGAAGAGCCTGTTGTTTGTAGTAGTTGGATAATTCATTTTGTGCCGTTCCTCTGTTTGTTGATCCAGAGGGCTTTCTGGTCAGCGGCGACTGCAGCATCCGCTGCTTCCACTCCAAAAGCCTCTTCATCGATTCTTCTCTCTGAAAAGCAAACTTGAGTTATTTTTTTTCAATCTCCATAACATTTTTCTTCAATTTCAATTAGGGTTCAATTCCGACTATTGCAAAATTTTATTTGCATTTTCCATTTTCGAGTTTTAATTTCAGCATCAGTTACAAGAATTTTACGTTCAAGTTCAAGTTTAATTGAGATAAATTTCTGTTGATTACAATTAAATTGATTGATTTATTGATTTATTTAAATTTAAGAAAAATTCAATTTCCTGAAAAATACGGGTCAATTTTAATTAATTTTAGAATGGAGTTCAATTTCAATTATCTGTAAAATTCAGTTCAATTTCAATTATCTTAAAAATACAGTTCAATTTCAATTATTTTAAAACACAAGTTTAATTTCAATTAACTCAAAAACTACAATTTATAATAAAAAAATCAAAATTATTGATTTCTTTTTGCTAATTCCGTTTTTTGAGGTTCAACATAGTTTCCTACCTTCAAAAACTTTTTTCTCTAAATAAACTTTCGTCTCTAAATAAAATTCAATTTTTAAATAAAATTCCTTTTCTAAATAAATTTTTTTTTCTAAATAAATATAAGTAAACATCCTTCTGCGAATAATTGTAAATAAAATTTCGTCTCTAAATAAAATTCAATTTTTAAATAAAATTCCGTTTATAAAGAAATTGTTTTCTCTAAGCAAAGTCTAAATAATTATAAGTAAAAATCCTTCTGTGAATAATTCTAAATAAAATTCCTTCTCTGAATAAAATTTCATTTCTAAGTAAAATTCCATTTTTAAGAAACAACTCCAGAAAAATATCCGTTTCTAAATAAATTCCGTCTCTAAATAAAATTTCGTTTCTAAATAGAATTGTGCCTCTAAATAAATTATGTTTCTAAATAAAATATTGTCTCTAAATATAATTTCGTTTCCAAATAAAATTCCGTTTCTAAATAAATTACGTTTATAAGAAAAATTCCGTCTCTAGATAAAATTCCATTTCTAAATAAAATCCCGTCTCTAAATAAAATTCCATTTCTAAATAAAATCCCGTCTCGAAATAAAATTCCGTTTCCAAATAAATTCCGCCTCTAAATAATATTCCGTCTCGAAATAAATTCCGCCTTTAAATAAAATTCCTTCTCGAACTAAAATTTCTTCCCAAAATAAATTCCGTTTCTACACAAGATTCTTTCTCCAAATAAATTCCATTTCAAAGCAAAATTCCAAACGAAATTCCCGTACTGTTTTCAAAAAATTCCGAATCGTTCACAGGAAAATGTCGCTCTGAATTTCATTTTGAGTCCAAATTTGTAATTTTCTACAAAATGAGACGATGAATTAAAATCAGACATGTGTTTGCTGCTTATGAATCTAAAGTTAACGACTATTTTGTGGGCTTTGAATAAAATTTGAAGGGAGCAATGAATCAGCGAATCATGAATTTTCGTAGAGGATGCAAGAGATTCACGTCTCGTAGCTAAGATTCCGGGTTTCATGCTGAAAGCTACGAACGACGAGTTCGTGACGATATTGCTAATGACGAGAAGCGAATGCAGTTACCTGTCGCAAAGCTTATGAATCATGTTTAAAAGTACACACTACACGTTTTACTCATCCCAGGAAACTGTCGTGAATCATTTTTATGTTATTTCGTCCCCCTCGGAAAATTCAGCAAATGACAAAAGCACAAAAGTACAAAAGTACAAATGAACAATTAAAATTTTAAATCCGAGATTCGGGTGTGATTTCCAAAAATTGGCAATTTTTCGAGGATTATAATATCGGATTGGTACATCGATTTCAAAGTTTGTAATTCAGATTGGTTATAGAGCTTTGAGTTAATTAATGGCCAGTTATTGGCCGGATCGGCACCAATTCATACACGAAGCGAATTTTTTAAGTTTTTATCAAATAATTGAAATTTGACAATTCTTATCTAAAAATCATCAATTATAATTGAATTGTTTTAATTTTAATTGTTTTTTTTAATCTAATGACTCTAATTCAATTATTTTAATTCGATTATTCTAAATTAATTATGTTAATCTAATAATCATAATTCAATTATTTTAATCTAGTAATTCTAATTCGAACATTTTAATCAAATGATAAATGTATTGATAAGAATTTAAATAATTTAAATAAGAATTTAAATAATAACAATTATAATTCAATTTTATAATGATGAATCTATCGCTCGGTCGAGAAATATAGTTGAAATAGAAAATCATTCTTTCCGGAAAGAATGATTTTCTATATCAACTATAATTCAATTCTGTTTTAACAATTATAATTTGTTGATTCTAATATAATAATTCAAATCTACAATTCTATTCAAATAATTTTGCAATTAAGTATCGTTTAGTATTAAATTAAGCAGACGGAACTCAAGCTTTTTTATTTAATTAACAATCTGACAAGTGTCGAATTGGAATTAAATTAATTTTTTATAAGAAGTGACAAGGAGTCTAAAGTTAGACTTTAATTATTATTAATTCATTTGTCAATTAAATCGCTTTTATCATATACAGTGACTAAAATTAATGATTGTCAACACCTAAAAAAAAATAAAAATCCATGAAATAAAAATTCACATTTTTCAAAAATACTAATTGTTCCTGGAAAGTGTAGTGTCTGTAAACTACGTTAAAATTCAAGATTTTTTATTCTAAATCAAATATAAAAAAGAAAATGCCAAAAACATTTCAGGAACAACTTCAATTTTGCAAAAAAGTGAAAAAAATTCTAATTTTTCAAAAATTCTAATTTTTCAAAAATTCATTTTGTTCCGGAAAAGTGTAGTGTTTAGTACATAAGTTAAAATTAGTGCTTTTTTATTCCTAATCAAATAAGAAAAAGAAAATGCCAAAAAAATTTCAGGATCACCTTGAAATTTGCAAAAATGTTAAATAAAAATTCACATTTTTCAAAAATTCTAATTGTTCCTGGAAAGTGTAGTGTCTGTAAACTACGTTAAAATTCGTGTTTTTTTATACTAAATCAAATATAAAAAAGAAAATTCTAAAAAAAATTTCAGGAACAACTTCAATTTTGCAAAAAAATGAAAAAAATTCTCATTTTTCAAAAATTCATTTTGTTCCGGAAAAGTGTAGTGTTTGGTACATACGTTAAAATTAGTGTTTTTTTTATTCCGAATGAAATAAAAAAAAGAAAATGCCAAAAAAATTTCAGGAACAACTTCAATTTTGCAAAAAAAAGAAAAAAATTCTCATTTTTCAAAAATTCATTTTGTTCCTTAAAAGTGTAGTGTTTGGTACATACGTTAAAATTAGTGTTTTTTATTCCGAATGAAATAAAAGAAAGAAAATGCCAAAAAAATTTAGAAACAACTTCAAATTTGCAAAAAAGTGAAAAAAATTCTCATTTTTCAAAAATTCATTTTGTTCCTGAAAAGTGTAGTGTTTGGTACATACGTTAAAATTAGTGTTTTATTATTCCGAATGAAATAAAAAGAAGAAAAAGCCAAAAAAATTTCAGGAACAACTTCAATTTTGCAAAAAAGTGAAAAAAATTCTCATTTTTCAAAAATTCATTTTGTTCCTGAAAAGTGTAGTGTTTGGTACATATGTTAAAATTAGTGCTCTGTTATTTCTAATCAAGTAAAAAAAGAAAATGCCAAAAAAAATTCATGATCACCTTGAAATTTGCAAAAAAGTGACAAAGAATCACATTTTTCAAAAATTCAATTTGTTTCTGGAAAGTGTAGTGTTTGCAACCCACGTTAAATATAGTGTTTTTTTATTCCGAATCAAATAAAAAAAAGAAAATGCCAAAAAAATTTCAGGAACAACTTCAATTTTGCAAAAAAGTAAAAAAATTCTCATTTTTCAAAGATTCATTTTGTTCCTGAAAAGTGTAGTGTTTGGTACATACGTTAAAATTAGTGCTCTTTTATTTCTAATCAAATAAAAAAAAGAAAATGCCAAAAAAATTTCAGGATCACCTTGAAATTTGAAAAAATGTGAAATAAAAATTCCCTTTTTCCAAAAATTCAAATTGTTTCTGGAAAGTGTAATATTTCGTTCGTTCCTTAAAATTCGTTATAAAAAATGACTAAAAGAAACTTTTTAACTCTAAACATAAATGAATTGTCCAAAATACGCGACATCCACGAGTTATGTAAATTTAAAATTACTTTCAAAGAAAATTATAAATATTGCTTTTTATGTATTTGAAAAGAATTTGCCTTAAATGCAGATACGTGTTTTTTATTACAATGTAAGAAATAAAATATAAAAAACTGAAAATGTAAATATGAAAGTGGAATGAAAAGCAATTGACATAAATGTACAAAAATGAAATGAAAAACTGAAATGTAATATTACGAAACTGTAATGAAAAATGAACTGTAAATGCAAAATCGAAACAAAAATACAAAAAAAAAATTTGATCAAAAAGAAATTTGCGTGCAGCATTACATTGTCCTGAACAACAGAAGACGTAACTGCGTTATTTTTGTTCACTCTGATCGCCATATTCTACTGATCATTTTGCAGATTTGTAATATATAATTTTAGTGAACATTTCTATTATTATTTATTTATAGTCCATGCCTTTCGGACGAACTTGCAGTTTCTACAACTTTAACTTCTCTTATAAACTAAATTATATAAACCAATATAAACATCCTTAAATATTATACTTTCTTAATTCCCTTCCCTTAAACACCAAACGTTTTAAACACAATATATCTATATTTAAAATTTTAATTATAATTAAATTAGTGAACATTTGTGAAATTAAACATTTACAATTTTAATTATAATAAAATTAGTGAACATTTGTAAAATTAACATTTAAAATTTTAATTATAATAAAATTAGTGAACATTTGTAAAATTAACATTTAAAATTTAAATTATAATTAAATTAGAGAACATTTGTAAAAAAAATAAGTGTAAATATTGTAGCCCATTTACTTGAATAAATTAAATAAAATGAAAAGAAGAAAATAAAAAGTGAAAAACAAATGAAAAGTGAAGTACCTGTTGAATTTTTCGCTCGCCATCGCGGGAGTCGTGATTGGAGGATCGATCAGCGTAATCGAGGTCCTCTTGATCGACTGCGGGGTGTCTGGTGCGTGGTAATCGAGCTGACGCCGACCTGGCGAACTGTTGCTCGTTGTAGCGTCTAGGACCCGTGTGACAGGTCGGACTCCCATAAGAATTGTGATTAGACACGTGACTCGTCATTCCCGAGGGTCGCACTGCTCCAATCGACGAATCATAGTCACGTGGCATTCTTCTTGGAACAGTTCCGCTTTCGTTGTGAATCAGCATTTCCCGACTTGTTGGCTCGTAACTTCTCTCTCGCAATGATCGCCTCAGAAGTGCTTCGTTACTCGCCAAGCTAAAGTGAAACAAAGTCAAGTACC
>WNHD01004725.1:0-10917 GCA_011057455.1 Ganaspis sp. Gsp50 | reverse complement strand
TGTACCCAAAAAAAAAAAATAAAATAAAACTTTGGTGGATTTTTACAGCTGCATTTATGTTTAAACATTGTCTCGTACTTTGAATCAATTTTTTCTTTTCTTAAATTTCTATAAAACTACGTTCAAGACTTATAGAATTGGAATCCTTATAAGTCAGTAAAAAAATTTTTTTCGGAAAAAAAAAGAAATACCTGTTACCTAATTTTCTTTAAAAAAGAACATTTTGTTGATAATATTTCTTTTTAGCTCTGAACATGCCCAGTAGTGTGGTCATTAAAAATGACATTTTCGAACTTTCCCCATTCCGCCCCTTCATTTGGTTTCAAATGCAAAAAAATGAGATAAGTATTTTTGATTTTGACTTTAATTAATATTTAATGATGCCTGTGAGCCATTCATCTTTCCCATGCATTTTGCTTGAGAAAAAAGCACGGTTTTGTAGATTCTTTATAAAATCGTTGAAAATTAATATTTTTTTAAGGGCCCATTCTTCTTCTCTTAAGGAATGCTTAAAGAATAACATTCAATTATTGATTTATAAAATTTGTTAATCTTACTATTTTTACGGAACCTAAAAGTGTACCCAAAAATTCCGAATTTTGATAAAAGTTAATAATTTTCAAAGAATGAGATAGTCACTGCTCTTAATTAAACTTACTATTATTTTTGAAGTCTTTGAAAGACAAATCTGATTTCAGATTTAAAAAATTCAAAAGGGTGGACATGCTTTTTTAAAAATTAATCAATTTTTATGAGCATTGGTATCAGAAGGTTTTTTTGATTTCTGATGTGTAATGAATGTTAATTTACAAAAATGAATTTGTAGTCAGAATTTTAATTAAGATGCAGATTTAGCTCGCCGGATCAGGGTTTGTGAATAAAAATTAAATATAACGTTTAATTAGAATTAACAAATCACAAATTTCGAATTTATTCTGACATTTAAATTGAAAATACAATATTTAAATTAACGCTTATAAAATAATCGGTACGAAAACGATATGAAACGGCACGAAAATAACGAGTACGCGTTACGGATACGGGTATACGACAATTTCGACGACGATAAACAGTTTTGTATCAGACGGGTTATAGAATCAGGGTAAAACCACTGTTAACCGTTCAATCCTTTATTTTATTCTTTCACATAAAAGAACGATCCCAGTCCTGAAAAGGCCAGGAAAGTCTCTGAAATTTTCTTCGTAAAATAAAAGTTCGCCCTGAAAAGGTCGGATTCTCTTAGGTCGACTTCGAGCGCGTTTTCGAGAGTAAAACTCTCCACCGAAGAGTAATACTCTTCTGATCTTCTAGGGAGGGTAAGATCACTCCCGCGGTTCGTCGAAGACTGCCTCGAGCTCAATTTTTCAATTCAAAATGCTTTTTCTTATCAATCAAAATAAATTACTTACAAAAGGTACAAAGAAATATAGACTTAATAATTAAGGACTCTATCTGCTCGATATCTACCCTTATAAATTTTTTAATTTTTTAACATTAACGTTTTTAAAATATAATGGATGATAACATCATATGAATTATAATTTTTTATTATCAGTAAAAATTTTAAAACCCCTGAGCAGTTGTGATAAAAATAAATAACTTAACCTGGACTATATACACCTTACATACTAAAAGACAATTTAATAAGCTTACATAATGAGATCATAATATCTATTGTAATAAATGTTGCAAGAGCTTATGTTTGACTTTAAAAGGCAACTCATTATATTTTAGATTACCAACATCTTTTACAATATCAAGCTTTTGAAGGTGATTATCGAAGAATTGCTTTGTAAGTTTTAATATTTCATCTTTGATGAACGGTATAGCAAGCTAATCATTATCATGTAGGATTTTAATTTTGCCCCGGTAACGCATTTAGTGTCATTCTGAGACATCTGTTTTGTATTTTTTGTACTTTTTCAATATTAGTAACATATGTGTTGCACCAAATGGATGCCGCATACAATAATATCGGTCGTATAATCATTTTATAAGTAGTTAACTTGTTATATTGACTCATTTTACTTTTGCAATTTATAATAGGATATAAATTATTTATTGCCATAAAACCTTTAGACCTAACAGAATTAATATGTTTTGTAAAGGATAGTTTAGAATCTAGTATTACTCATAAATATTTGACATCTTTGGTAGGATTAATAACTTCGTCGTAAAAAATGAGATCATTATAATTTGTATCTCCGTCGTTATGAGAAAAAATTATAAGTTCAGTCTTATTAGTATTAACTTTAATTTTCCATTTAATGAAATATTTTTCTAATACGAAGACATGATTGAAGATGTTTTATCGCTATTTTTTACGTCTAGAAGCAACATAAACTGCTTTGTCGTCAGCAAAAAGCGCAATTTTAACTTTATCACTTTTAGGAACATCATTAATATAATTGAAATTTTAGTAAATGATCATCGGAAGGTAAATAAAAATCAAAATCATATAATTTTTATGTTGTCAATGATGTAGCGCTACGTTTCGTTGGCAAGGGTTCGCTAACCTCGTCAGGCACAATTCATTCAAACATAATTAGCTCAAACTTTTTTTCCTGCGAAGATTGTTCCTTCCTGCGAAGGAATTAATTCTATATCATTATCATTAATATAATACAAAAATAAAACAGGACCAAGGACTGAACCCTGAGGTACTCCCGCCGCAATTTTATTTTCTTCTGAACTTTCATTATTAACTTCTACTATAAATTCTCTATTTTTAAGATAAGTATCAATTATTTTAATTAAGTAAATTGGAATATTGTAGCTATGCAATTTGTAGATAAGCCCTTGACACCAAACAGTGTCAAATGCTTTTTCTATGTCTAAGAACTGGGCAGCTGTGCTATGTTTTATATTAAATTTAGTTGATATAAAATCAGAAAGTCTAGCTAGTTGTTGAACAGTCGAGTGATTCGTTCTAAAACCAAATTGTTCAGATATAAGTTGTTTATTTACTGATTCAAAATCTTTTAATCTATTTAAAATAATGGATTTTAAAATTTTACTCATAGTAGATAATAAGCTAATGGGCCTATAATTTTTAGGGTCATTTTTTGATTTTCCTGGTTTAGGCACTGGTAGAATTTTAGCTTTTTTCCAAATTTCAGGAAAATAACTAAATCTCATACAGGCATTGTATATGTAAGTAAGTTGAACTAAAGCTTTTTTAGGTAAGTATTTTAAAATTATATTTTGGAAACCATCCAATCCTGGTGCTTTTTTAGCTTTAGTTCTATTTATAATTTGCTTAACTTCTTTAGGAGTAGTTAATTCAATCTCATGAATATTGAAGTTGGAATTAATTATATCATAATACTTATTGGAGACATGCTCATTATCTTTGGTAGTACCCATATCGTTGGTCAGCTTATGAACATGTTCAAAATTATTAGCAATAGTTTCAGCTTTATCTTTATTATTAAAAATTATTTTATTTTGAGTTTCTAAAGGAGGAATGAATCTAGAATTTTTATTTTTTAACAATTTTGTGAATTTCCAAAGAGAATTATCAGAAGTCTTAAAAGAACTAAGTTTATTTTCCCAGTTAGTATTTCTAAAATTAATAATATTTTGTTTAATATTTTTACATGCTTCATTAATTATCGGTTTTAAATATTTGTTTCTAGTTTTTTGAAAAATTTTACGTAGCTTGTTTTTATGTTTAATTTGTTGAATTATATGTTCGGGAAGTTTTTCTTCAAAGGGTTTAATGGATTTTGAAGGTATTGCTATGCTAATGGCTTTATCAATTATCTGATTTAATTTAATAATACTAGAATCTATTTGGCCCACATCTATATTCTGTAGAGTTTCTAATTGTAAATCAGAATTTATTATTTGTTTAAAAGTTTTCCAGTCAGCATTCCTATAGTCTAAGATTTTTGGTGGAATATTTGGAGGAGATATGATTATATCACTAAAAGTCATAAAAATTGGTTTATTGTCAGAGTTAAGTTCATCTATTACATAGCTATTTATAGAATTAGAAAAACCTTTAATTATGGCTAAGTCAACTATACTAGGTCTAACTTTAGCATTATGTGGGTATAGTGTGAATTCATCAGGTGTAGATAGTGAAAATGAATTTATTTTTATAAAATCAAAGATAGTATTGCCATTTTTATTATTATAATAGCAGTTTCAACTAACATGTTTTGCATTTAGATCACCAGCTGCTATGATTCTATCACCTATCCCAAATATTCGCTATAAATCTGTTTTTTCTATGTTGTTTTTGGGAGCATATAAACCAACAATATGTACACCACCTTCAAGGGTAACAGCATGTGCCTCAATAGTTTGTAAGTTACCTATTTTAGTTTCTATACAAGAAATATTGTTTTTAACAAAAATAGCAACCTCCCCTGAAGCTCTTTTAGCCACTCTATTCTTTTTATAGCACCTATAACCAGGAAATTTTAATTTTAACTTTTTAGTAAACCACGTTTCAGTTACTATAAAAATATCTATTTTAAATTTATTAAGAAACGAAGGTATCTCTTCTGATTTATTTTGAATTCCACCAGCATTCCAATGGACTATATTAATCGAATTTAAATTTACTTTGACACAACTACCCATCAAGTTCAAGTGACATTTCGTTAAAGGCTTGTAGACGTTCTAAGTTATTCTTTATTAATCATAAAGTTATTCTTACATACACAAAGTTTTTCTTTTAATCTAATCGCTAATTTAAGAATCTTACCTAAATCACAGATTTTGTTCATTTCACTGAAGACATCTAGGATATCTTGAACGTCAGTTTTCGAAGAATCATTCTCTACAGTCGTTCTCCTTTGCAGTCCACTCGGAGCGTAGCTTTTGTTGTTCCAATCATAGTTTCTCATTGACTTCTGAATGTTTACAGCTTGCCTTTTATTTTTCAGTGGCGGAAAATCTCTTTGAAGGTTCCCATTGAATTCTACAACTGGAGTCCTCATATTTTCTGTTCTTCTTCTTGTTCTCAACGATTGGATTTTATCCACATGTGATTTGTAACTTTTACATCCTGAGTAGTTTGCCGGTTGGTTACCTTTGCAGTTACAACATTGAGCTGGTTGATCTTTGGTTTTGGTGCAGTCTTTCGTCGGATGAGGTAAAAGGCATTTGACACATCTAGGTTTATTATAGCAACTTTTAGTACCATGTCCAAAATTTTGACAGTTTCTACATTGAGTAACCTGTTTACTATTTCTATATTTTTCCCAAAACACTCTCATGTGGCACACAGATTTTATCTTGTAAATATCACTAATTTTAACACTTTTATCAACTTTGACAATAAATATAGGATCATAGTTTTTAGGGTCACTTCTTTGTTTCATCTTCACAGCTTCTGCTTTGATATCTTGTTCCAGTAGTGAGTTTTGAATATCTTTATCTGCAAAGAATCCTAGCCCTTTAAGAACCATTTTCGTGAGTTTATCTTCTTTCTTCTCAAACGTATAAAACGGGATATCTTTCTTCGTTAAAAGCTCCTGAACATTAGCATGGTCCTCGCTCTTGTTAACAAAAACAGTCATCTTAGTTACTTCCTTGTTCTTTTTAAAAATAGGATCACCCTCCGTCATCTCGTGCACTAAATTTATAAGAAATCCTACATCGTCGATAGTGGACTCAATAATAATCGGTGGTATTTTAGCTTTCCTTTTAGTCACAGTTTCACTAGTATGTTGTTGATCATTCTGGTTTAGAGAGTCTTCTTTTTGCTTAGTAGATACATCATCTTCCGTGGGTTCCTCTTGGAGAACACTAAATCGATTTGTATTCAGTATAGGACTATTGTTTTCCATATCTTGTCTATTGTAAGGTGTAAATTTCTTCGCGTTTGGGTTCTCCCAATCTCGAACAGAAAGTCTATCAGATTTAGGCATAATTGTAGATACACTGGCACTTGGCCCACAACTTCCTCAAATACACAGTGAGGATGTGAGATAAGCTCTCACATCCACACAAACACAGTTAATTTCTTTTTTAAAAACACAAGAATCACGATGTTGCTTCTACAATGGTCAGCAGTCAAATCTCCAATCTCAATCTCGCCTCGAGCTCCGAGAAACTCGCTTCTTTTATGCTTTTGGACAGATCTTCTCCGCAGCGAGTTCGTACTGCGCACGGTTCTGCGCCGAAAACAAAACGCTCACCAATCAGCGCGCGGCTCGGTATACCACTACATCAAAACGACACACGGGACGATCCACGGTCTCGCTCACCGTATCGCTTTACGAAAAACGACGGAACATAGCGTTACAATCCTTATTTCGCGACTCTAAAATTCGTTTGTAAGAACTAAAATTTATAATCCTTACAGATGATAAATTTGAAGTCGGAATTTAAAAATTCAAACAGGCGGATTCAATATGGCGGACATTAACTTTAAAAACTTGATCAATTTTTAAGAAACTTGTTAATATGGAGTTTTGGTGGACTGTTAATTAGTAATGTGGAAAGTGGTAATTTGTCATTTAATTAAGGTAGTCAATTGCAAAACTTAAAAAACATGAAAAAAGCAAATTTCATGAATTGGTTTGGAAACCAGATTGACCAAAGGAAGGGGCGGAATGATAAAAATTCGAGAATGTCATGTTTAACGACTACCCTAATGCCCAGCCTGTCTGGTTTGAAATGAATTCAGTCTTAAAAAATTTTATTCATATATTTCAAGTAAGATAAGTGAAATATTCAACAATTATGGATAGAAACAACTTTTTTATGTATACATTTTTTTATAAAACTGCAACGATTTCTTCCATTACTGTCAAGTTTCCTACTACTACCTAGTATCTAGTCTATTCTAATTAACTGTTAAATTAATCTATTACTTTTTCTGTTTATTAGATTCACCATAACATATTTGTGAAAGAGCAATCTGGAAGTGGAACTGCTCGTGAGGAAGCTCTTTGTAAATTAGCTGCTGCTTCCGATGCATTCAAGGAATTAAAGAACAATTTATGTGAAGGTGCGAAATTTTACAATGATTTAACACAGGTAAGATACTCTAAAAGCTTAAAATGTTTAATTAAGAATACATAGCGATGTCCCCTGTTCATAAAATGCTTATTTGATTAACGTAAACTTACAAATTAGTCTCACTTACTTACTGTTGGGTCCAAAATCTATCGGTAGAATATCAGACAAATTTTGAATTCCTCTGACATTCCATAAGTCAATTCTCGCCTGTCATGTATACAGCTATGACTCATCTTTTTCATTTTTGTTTTGCTTTAGGTTTGTAGGCGTGAAATAATTACTAATTGATTCATTTCTACTTAAACCATTTGAGCGACATACTAATCTTTTTTTATTTGGATTAGTTATTCTTTCTTTTTCTCTCTAAGCTCCTTCTATGAATCATTTGAAAAACCTATATTAATTTTACCAAAATTCTTAGCTTTTTGAAAAATAAGATTTTTAAACTCCTGATTATTAAAACTTACAAGAACTGGTCTAGCACCTACAACTTTTCCCAGCCTTCTTACAGAGACTATATCTTTGTCAGAAATATTGACCTCAGCCTTTTGTACGATTTCCTGTACTGTCTCTAATAAATTTTCGTTATCATCAGGAACATCTTTAACTTTGAATAGAAAAATATTTTTCAGCCTGTCCTTATTCAATAGAAATTCCATCTTTGATTCATAATTACATAATTTTTTCTTCAATTCATTATTTTTCAGTTCAAGCCCTCGAAGTTTTTCTTGAATATTTGGAACTTCTTTCGAACGAACCGCATTTTCCTTCGCCAGTGATTTTAGCTCTTTATCCATATTATCCAATTTTGTATTAGATTCTTTTGCACTCGCTTGGATCTCAAGTAGTGAATTCTTTAAATCTTCGTTGGTAGTCATTTTCACATATATATAATATATATTCCTTTAGTAGTATTTCCTGTATATTTCAATGGTGGAATTCGCTTTCAATCATTTCCAATTCTCCATTTATTTATAACAGTTTGTTTAAATAAATTACTTTTAAATATTTTTTAACGTTAAAATTAAATATTATTTACTGTTTTTATTACAGCATTGGATTTTTTGATATCGATACTTAGGCACTAAGTATCAGAGGAGATTAGTTTCTGTTATTATTTATTAATTTTTTATGGGTCAGAATTTCTCAAACAGATCACCTAAAACCAACCGATTTTTATTTTTAAAAAAGCGTTTTCTTCGTCTTCGAAAGTACTATTCAAAAAGAATTTTTGTTTATTTTGTTATGCTATTTTTTAACATTTGTTTATAAAATGTTTATAAAACGTAACGTTCTCCGTGCGATATTAAAAAATCTAAATTATGTTTTATGCTCCTTATGTATATATGTGAATATTTCCGGTGAGAAAAAAATGTATCTTATTAGTGAAACTAATTATTAATTAATAATTACTGACATTACGTGTAAGGCTATCTAGTAATAAACGCTGCGCTCCACAATGGGGAAAAAATAAAAGCAAGTTGAAAAGTATATTCATTTCATGAACATTTCGGCTTCCTCAAAGAGAAATAGTTTTAAATGTCAAAATTAATGAAACAATGGAATCTTTTTATAAATTTTTGCTTTATATTATCTTTATATTCATACGAATCAATTTTTTTTAAATAAAATATTTTTCCTAAAGGAACTATTTTTAAAAAATAACAATTTTAATAGTTATTTATAAAAAATTTGAATTTTTATTCCTAAAAACAATTAAACTTTCAAAATTTTTCCATAAAATATTAATGGTATTTATACTTTATATAGATCAAAAGATTTATTTTTAAATGTATAAAATTTTTTCAAAAGGTACTATAATTAAAAAGTGACAATTTTAAAAGTTATATTGTAAAATTTCAATTTAAAATCTCAAACATAATGAAAAATTGTTATTTACTCCATCAATTCTTGGTAAAAAATATACTTTATATAGATCAATCGAGTAATTTTTCTATGTCGAACATTTTTTCAAAAGGAAGTACTATTCAAAAGAGACAATTTTAAAAGTTATATTGGAAAAATTGAATTTTAAGTGTTAAAAATGATAGAAAATTGTCATTTACTCTATCAATTCTTGGTGAAATACAGACTTTATATAGGTCAACTGATTCGTCTTGATGCAAGAAATTTAAATTTTTCACTCCTAAATAGACATTTTTATTTGAAAAAAAATTTGTAAAAAAATCCGTATTTTTTAAGAAAAACAGGTGCTCAAAAATTTTTGAATGAATATTTCTAAAAATCCCTTTAATCGTTTCTAGATTTTTATGAGTGTAATAACTCTGCCTTTAATTAAAATCAGTCAAAGTGTTCTCAAGATAGAGAAGCCACAAGAAAGCGTAAAATACACACACACGCATACATCAGGACATTTGCTTAAATCTTCGTATATATACTTTTTATGTGAAAATGAGTTATTTTGGACTATTTTTGGAAAACCGAAAATCGGCACGATTACAAGGCTTCCCTATGAGGAAGCAAAAATACCAATTTCAAAGTCTTTTTTAATTGAATAAATCATAAATGCATTTGTCATAGATCCTTGACGTACAATTTCTTAATTTTTGCATAATAAATAGACTGAATTCATTTCAAATCAGGCAGGCTGGACATGGTCAGAGCTAAAAATAAGTTTCATCTACAAAATGTTCCTTTTAAAGAAAATTAGGTATTTTTTTGTTTTGCCAAAAATTTTTTTTACTGACTTATAAGGATTTGAATTCTCTTAATCTTAAATGTAGTTTTATAGAAATTTAAGAAAAAAACACATTGGAAGTAGCACAACTGTTTGATTAATTGAGCTATCTTAATTTTTCTTCATCGAGCAGAGAGAGCTTTTACTCTTCTTTAAAATTGTGGTTCAAAATCTCAAAAGTGTTCAAAATTAACAAAATGGCGGCTATTTCCTTAACAATTCCGTCTTTCTCAAAAAGTGCTCTACTTACAAACAAAAATTTTCAAATAATAGTTGTTTCTTGTTAAAAGATAAGATAATAATTTTCAACATATTTTACAAATATTACCGTTTTACTTGCACTCACGCTTCCATATGACCGATAGTCAATCGTATAGAAGGTGTTATTTAAAGTTTAGTACTAACACCATTCTGCAAATGTTAATGGAGAAGTCATTTTTTTGTTTTTCAATGGCAACATGTGATTAATTAATGGTGCTATGCAAATAGTATTCAACATTTTAATTTCTGTGTGCAAATGGATAATATTGATTATATAAAGGGAATTATTACTGAACTACCCCAGTCAAAAATTAGAATGCCTTGTAACTTTGGTAAATTGTTGCTCTACATGACAGTATGAAACCCGGTAAGAAGCAAGGTATAGAAAACGATTACCTTTTCGAGCTATAGTCGCTAAAGCAAGGATTTTTTAATTTTTCTGAAAAGGCGAATTTCGGATAAGACTCTATTTCCCACTGAACAGTAAAATCTCGGAAAACTGTGTTGTTATCTATTGCCTTGAGACAGAAATCAATTCAGGTTTCTTATTGTTCTGAACGCGCAAAGTTTTAAGGACCCTCGAAAATTAAGGAGTCCTATTATTCTTAACCTACTGAGCAATATCCTAGGTAGTTAATTTAAACGAAACGAATATTTAAAGAAAAAATTGATAATGTCTATTTCTTTCAATCGGCAGTAACGAAATTTCCTAAGCTTATTGAAAAATATCAGAAATTCTTAGTGTAAATTTTATATAACTATTTAAGAGAGGGGGGGGGGGTATGGTAAAAAAATCTTTTTTTTTCTTATGCATTTTCTAGTAGCAGAACCTCTCAAAAATATTCCAGAAAAGTTTCAAGTCATTTCAAAAAAAATTATACTTTAAAAATAAATTTAATTTCGACAACCACATCGAATTAAATTTAATTTACCATCATTCGAACTCAAACCAAGAGTTCTATGGCATCTAATAGATG